>VXBZ01000400.1:25261-41558 GCA_013399135.1 Heliornis fulica | reverse complement strand
CCCCGCCCGCCCCGTCAGCGTGCAGGTACGCGGCCTGCGCCGCCGCCCGTTCCCGCCGACCTGACACTTCTTGTTAGGACGAGGGTGCCTGCGATGGTGGCCCCGGGCGGCGTTAAGCGCCGCCGTCCGCCTGGAGGGCCTGCCCGGGCAGATCGGCGTCCCCGACGGTAGCGGAGTCCTCTTTGTTACCGACCCTCTTCTCGAGCGAAGCGGCTGCCACCGACAAGACCGGCCCGCGAAGGTCCCTCTGGGCTGGCAGAAGGCCGGGGGCTGGTGGGGGGCGCGGGAAGCGCCTCTGAGGCCTGGGGGCCGCGGTTGCGCGCTCACGCCGTCAGCAGCCCCTCGCGAGGTGGCGGAGAACCGCCGCGCTTCGGTACCGCCGGTCGCTCCCGCCTCTGGCCGTCCGGGCCGTCCGCAGCCCCACGCCCTGAGGTTAGCACCTCCTGTCAACGGAGACTTTGCTTGGATGCCGGTTACCGTATCTTACGTGCTGGTCAGCAGCTGTAAAGTTTGATAAATGGACTTTCAGCTGTGCAGTGGAAAAGATTTTTTTTTTTTTTAAATAAAAGACAAATCCGCCCCTAAGCGAAGCCGGCTTGTCTGTCCGACAGAAGCGGAACCCCAGGTCCCCGAGGTGGACCCCTCCGTGGGCTTTGCCACAGCGTTTCCGACGTCTGCCCATCTTCTGGCGACTTGTGTCGTTAAGAGCGGGGAATGGTGGGGCACGCAGTGCAATGTCTCCCTCCGGGATTACAGGAAGGGAACCGTGAGAAAAGTATCTAATACTGATACTTTTCTCCCAACGGCCTGCCTTCCCGTGGCCAGGCAGGGGGGCCTTTCCTTGCTTTCCATTCCCAGTGGCACTCGGCAGCCTGGCCGCTGAAGAAAGCGCTGAGAGACAAACTTGGGAGACCGGGTTTCTACAGACGCCCGCCTGGTAACACGGGATGTTGCAACGAAAGGTGTCGTACTACGCGATAGTCGGCGCTAGCAGCTGTTAGTGAAAAGAAGGGGAAAGTCGATCGCCTTCCATTCTCGCAGGTCGCCGTTTGCCCAGAGAGGGGCGGTAGCTCTCCGGCACCGGCTTCGCAGAGGGGGGGGCGGGCAGAGGGCGGGCCGCTGCGGCTTGGCCCGTCGCGGCTGGGTGCCGTGGGCCGGCTCGCAGCGAGGCGGAAGCGTGCGGCGGCGTTCGGCCCGGCCTCCTGCTCGCCTGCGGTGAGTGGAGGCTGGTGCGGCGGCGGTGCGTGCGGGTTAGCGGCCTCGCCGGGCGAGCGGCCGGTGTGGCCGGTGTAGGCTTCTGCTCCGGTTTGGGCTGGCCGCTTCTTGGTGGCGGTGGAAGCGGAGCCCCGGCCCGAGGGCTGGAACCGTGGGCCGCGGCGGCGACCGGCCTGAGGCGGGGGCCGGTTAGCGGCGGTGCGTGACGGAAGGGCCTCCCGCGGTGTGAGAGAGGCCGTTCGTCCCCCGTCACTGGTCGGTGTGCCGGATCCATGAAACACCTGGGAGATGCCGAGGACGACAGTGAGGTTTAAAGTACTTCAAAATAATATGTGGTTTATTTATATTACTGTAACCGATTACACATTATTTTCTGTAGTTAACAAACATGAAGAAATTAAAGCTTAAAGAACTGGAAAGCTGTCTTCAACGAGTTGATACTTTTGAAAGTCCAAAGCTGCTCCTTGAACAGTATCCAACGAGACCTCACATCGCAGGTAGTTACCCACACCACTGGTGTCTGTTTCTAGTTCTGTATCAGCACTTAAAAAATAAAATTTTAAAAAAAATGTGTTTCTCCTGCATTATCTCCTTTGAAGCCTTTACACTAAAAGCAGTTGAGAAATTTTATCCAGCAGGAATGTAATTAGTTATTTTTAACAATCTGTTACCTACTTTTTTGTAAGAAGTACACAGATGATATACAGTTAAAAAATCAAGGACATTGATTTAAAATACATTGATATAAGCATCCTAATCTGTAAACAAGAAAGCTGAAATTGGCATTCCATGACACATGAAACAGTAAAATTGTATATAGACACTCATCTATACTTTAAGATGTTTTCTAGTATTTTGGCTGTTGTTTTTCCCCAAAGAAATTGAGGCATAGTTTCTCTACAAACAATAATCACAGCTTTATGTGCATTTTCCCCACCAAATACCTAGAGTTCTGTAATTCATCAGAATGTTTTTGAATTTTTTTCACAAATAAATGAAATAGATAATTACAAGCAGCAAGAACATCAGCTTAATTTTGCATTATAAGAAACCTTTAGTTCTGAGTTTTCTAAAGACAGAAATAACTTTTATTGGTTATTCAGATGCATATTTGATATTATTGACTTGTGCAGTTGTTTGGTTTTTTTACCCCAGCATGTATGCTCTATACAATTCACAATACCTTTGATGATATTGAAAACAAAGCAATCGCAGATTTAGGATGTGGTTGTGGCATGCTCAGCATTGGAAGTGCAATGTTAGGAGCAGGGTAAGTATCTAATACTAACCTCTGGCTGTGGTGTTTTTGTTTTTTTTTCTGGCATAGAAGAGCAAAGAATAAGATCATAGCAGTGCTGAACTAAATTGATTTTAGGTATCTAGTCAGGTGTTTAATGAGGCTATGTAGTATGTTTAGACAGTCAATAACCATTGAAATAGTGGACAAGATGGACAGTTGCTATTAGTTTGGAAGTCATAATATTTGCTGTACCTGTACCCTAAAGCACTAAATGAAAACTTCCTTCACAGACTTTGAAAAAATATTTGAGAAAGGGCAACAGAGCACTTTTATCATCACTGAATTTGTATTTGCTTATTACATTTCCTAGATAAAATGTATACATAGATCCCTTCAAAACTTTAGTACAGGATTTAAACATTTTTATTTTGCAGGAGACTAATATGTGGCCTTTTTTTTAATACTAGATTGTGTGTGGGATTTGACATAGATGCAGATGCACTGGAAATATTTCATAGCAATATTGAAGACTTTGAGCTCACAAACATCAACATGGTTCAATGTGATATCTGTTCTTTGTCTGACAGCATGTCAGAGACCTTTGACACAGTTATTATGAACCCTCCATTTGGAACCAAGCATAATAAAGGTTGGTAATCTGAAAGTCAGCTAGAAATAGCAAAGGAAACACTTTCAATGAAATGTCTCCCTTCTTCATTACAATTACCTATTGCATTTACGTGGAGTTTTGCTGATATGCAGTTTCCTAAGTACAGCTTAACAATTTTAACATTGTAACTAACAATTACAGGATTTGAAATAAACAACTGTTCCATATCTCTAAAATTTTTCTCTTAATAAGAGCAGTTGGTTAAGTTTTAGAAATACTTTATGTATTTTAATGTATTGTTTCTCAAACAGCTATGACTAGAAAAAATGAAGCATGAAGTACATCTTTAGATCTTCTAGTTAAAGCTTGCATTTAACAATTCTAGTAATTTCAACATTCTTTTAGGCATGGATATGATTTTTCTGAAAACTGCTCTACAAATGGCAAAAACAGCTGTATATTCCCTTCACAAAACTTCAACGCGGCAGGTAAGTCCTTTGTGTTTGCAGGGTGAGCATTAGCCAGGCAGTGAAATAGCTGACATTTAATGGTGTCTGTTACAGCTTTGCTGGCTTGTGGGATATTAATATCCCATAAAGGTAAAAATACCTTTATGGGATATTAAGCTTGTTTTGGGTAGATACTAATTATGTCAAATAACTGTAATCTCGCATACATCAAGTATGTGATCTAATACTTCATCTTGAAAAATAAAAGCGCATGACACTTCTTAAAATATATTTAAGATGTTTATAGGTGTATTATGATTTATAACTGTAGATGTTACTTAAGAGTCAGTGTAGGAAAGAGCTTTTAGATTTACCTTTATCAATTTAATATTGTAGCACATTCAGAAGAAAGCAGATGAATGGGAAGTGAAGATGGAAGTCATCGCAGGTAAGATTCATAGAATCACTAGGTTGGAAAAGACCTGTAAGATCAATGAGTCCATCCGTACCTGTCCTCTCCTAAACTATATCCCTAAGTGCCTTATCTACCTATCTTTTAAGTACATCCAAGGATAGTGACTCAGCTACCTCCCTGGGCAGCCTGTTCCACATCCTGACAACTCTTTCAGTGAAGAAATTTTTCCAAACATCTAATCTGAACCTGCTCTGGTGCAGCTTGAGGTTATTTCCCCTTGTCCCCTCTCCTGTCACTTGGCTGAAGAGACTCTTGCCCACCTCTCTACAACCTCCTTTCAAGTAATTATAGGTAGTGATAAGGTCTCCCCTCAGCCTCTTCTCCAGACTAAACAACCTCAGTTTCCTCAGACGCTCTTTAAGATTTGTTCACCAGACCCTTCACCAGCCTGGTTGCCCTTCTCTGGACCTGCTCCAGGACCTCAATGTTCTTCTTGTAGCAAAGGGGCCAGAACTGCACACAGTACTTGAGGTTCATCCTCACTAGTGCCAAGTACAGGGGCACAATCACCTCACTAGACCTGCTGGCCACGCTGTTTCTGATACAAGCCAGAATGCTGTTGGCCTTCTTGGCCACCTGGGCACTCTGCTGACTCAAATTCAGTCAGCAGTCAACCATCCCCCCCAGGTCCTTCTCCACCTGGCAGCTGTCCAGCCACTCTTCCCCAAGCCTGTAGTGCTGCACCGGGCTGTTACATCCCAGGTGCAAGACTCTGCACTTGACCTTGTTGAACCTCATCCTGTGGGTCTCAGCCCATCTATCCACCCTTGGAAGAGCCTCTCTACCCTCAAGCAGATCGACACTTCCTCCTAGCTTAGTGTCATCCTAGAACTTACTGAGTGAACATTTGATCCCTTCATCCAGGTCATCATCGGTAGATGTTGAACAGAACTGAACCCAGGACTGAGTCCTGAGTGACACTTGTGACTGGCCTCCATCTGGATTTGGCTCCATTTACAACCTCTTTTAGCCCAGCCATCCAGCCAGTGTTTTACCCAGTGGAGGGTGCACCTCTCCAGGCCCGTGGTAGCCAGTTTGTTCAGCAGATTGCTGTGTGGAAGGCTTTACTGAAGTTCACGTAGACCACATCCACAGCCTTCCCCTCATGCACTGAATGGGTCACCTTGTCATGGAAGGTGATCAGGTTAGTCTGACAGGATCTGCCTTTTGTAAACCCATGTTGACAGCCTGATCGCCCAGCCATCATGCATGTGCTGCGTGATAGTACCCACCACGTTCCTCTCCCTGGCACTGAGGTCAGACCGACAGGCCTGTAGTTCCTCCCTCTGACCCTTCTTGTAAGTGGGTGTAACATCTGCCAGCCTCCAGTTGAGCAGAACTTCCCCCATCAGCCAGGACTGCTGGTAGATGATGGAAAGGGATTTGGCAATTGCATCCCCCATCTCCCTCAATACCCTCGGGTGGATCCTGTTGATTAAAAAGAAACCCACCAGGCAACCTTTTTGTTGGAGGCTAGTATCTAACACTACTAGTCAGTCTTGACAGACTGAGGGAAGTTTAAGTGCAATTTAATGCTGAAAATAACAGAAGTCATATTTTTTTAAGCAGCTTTTTTGGTAATACCTTGCTAGGATACAACCTGCTCAGAGGAATACCTATTCTATGCAGAATTAGAATTGGATTTTTTCCTAGATTAGGTTTGGCCTTTGGCTTTCAAGCAGAAATTGCCTACCTTCCTGCTTCATAAAGATTGTTTCTCAGTAACAGAAGCGACTTTCAGGTCATTTTTCACACAAAGCAGCATCCTGTCCCTATAGTCACCTAAATACTGTTCTGCTGGTTGTTTATGGATCTTACCAGATCTTGCATATCACCAGCTGGAAGCTTTATACAGTCATATAACTTGAGACAACAAAGTTGCACTAATGCTTGAAATGCAACTGTATTTCAGCCACACACTTCTTGTGTGATTTAGTTGGCTTAAATATGTTCCGTCATAATCTAGTCTGAGGTCAAACCAGTTATCCAGGCAGGGGACAATAATGGTGGGCAGTAGAATAAATAGAACATGGGTGAACTTCGAGAAATCAATTGACTAATACCCATTCTAGTGTAACAAGTGTTCTTCATATTGTTCACAGAACTTAGATATGACCTACCAGCATCGTACAAGTTCCATAAGAAGAAATCAGTAAGTATAAAAACCTAATGTAACTGAGAAAATCCTCCCTTGTACTAGGCAGGGAAATAAATTCTACTTAATAAATAGGCTCATATGTAGTGGCTGAAGAATGCTCACCAAACTTGAAAGTTCACTAGTATGATGGCATCCAGTTCTGCTGCTGTTACTACACTGTGTAGTTGACCAGGGAAAAGAATCATTGCAATGCAGGTTGAATCCACAGACAAAGATTAAAGCCAGCACTGCAACTAGATGTGAAAAAGCTACAGGAAACTTCCTTGACTCAATTTATTTGCTCGATCCTATGTGCAACATGAAACTTAGACTGAATTAAGTAATGAAGGCCAGAATAACTAGAATATTTCAGTGTTCTGCACTCTACAGCAAATAGCTGCAGCCACTGAAATTGCTCATAGGGCCATCTCAGAAGGGGCAGGAGAAAACTGCACTTCATCCTGCAATGGAAGATATAGTTGAGATGCTAAGATGAAATCCACAGGCAGATTTCTGGGTGCTGAATGCTGAGCTACAAGGCATGTATCCCATTACCAAAGGGGAACTGGAATCCTGGAGTAGACTGAGCAAGATTTGAAGACTGCTAGGTATGTTGAATAGCAAAGATCACAAATTTTATTTAGCTGTGCCTATTCTCTTGGTGACTTGAACTTAAATGATGGGAACTCTACCTTCAAGCTTTGCTACCTGACAGTTAGAGTTATACTGTATTAACATCCAGGCTTCAGTAGTAAGCAGTTTAAAGTTCTGAATTTATTGGCAACTGCTTTTTAATGTAACTGCAAAGTCCAGAACCTTTTACAAATGAATGAGATGCCAGAGAAGTTGAGAGGATCTTAAAATATAAACTATAAATATAAGAGGTTTCCAGGGTGGTATGGTAAGACTAAGCATGCTGCTTAAAGAAATAAAAGCTGTAACCCAACAAAATTAAACTTTCCTCTTTCTCTAGGTTGATATTGAAGTGGATTTCATTAGATTTTCTGCCAAGAAACTCCTGAACTGAGGCATGTCTTTAAAACCTATTGACAATTGAACAATAAAAAAACTAATAATTTTTAAAATTTATTTTAGTATTACTGATCTCCATCTCCATTTTCTGTTTTCAGTTGTTTTGGTGCAGGTTCTTCCTTTTCAATTTCCTCTAGTGGTCTCTTCTTGGGGCTTGCTGGTTCTGCAAGATTGAATAACATAGTCATTTATGGTAAAAGAAAGCATTTCACTATTACCTGAAATCTTCAGCTACCATATAAGCCAAAGGCCAAGTCCTAGTTTATCCAAAGTCACTGCTATGCTAAAGAGGTTACTTACTACTGTGTCTTAAAGCTTTCAGGTATTCTAAAATACAAACTTTGAAAAGCTTCTTCCTTGTGTAAGATTACAGCAGGAAGGCAGGTAAGATGAAGCAATACAATCTAACAAGAGGAGGTTTCACTGGGCTTTAAGCAGGTGCTTGATCTGATGAACAGAAGCTTGGCTTTTCCTATTCTCCAAGCTAAATAACATTATGCAGAACTATTGTTAATCTTCTCATATCCTCACGGGGGAAAAAAACCGCACCGCTCGAGACTGGGTCTGTAACAGTTGTGTAATGCTGCTGACAACCACCATCTCTGAATGTACAGTGCTCTCAACAGCCCTGCAGTATAGCCTCAACTATCCGTTTTAATATGGTTTTTGGACAGTTCTGGAAAGGAATCAAGTAGAAAACCCTTAAAATTACTGCCGCTGACAGAGGACAGAAACATTACACCATAGAGCCAAACCCAAAACACTTGTATGAAACGTGGTACTTCCCCAGAAAAGTAGCTCCGTGTACTGGAGAAGCTGCATCCAGCACACAGAACGACATACCTGTTTTAGTATCATCTTCACCTTCTTCTTCATTGTCAAACTTTATTTTCTTGCCCTGAAACTGGACTTTCCCTTTGTGTGCACCCTGAGGTATCTTCCCCCCTCTTCCTTTTCCTTTAATTTTCCGTCCTGTGGGGATATAGGTGTCAGGAACTCTGTATCACTCGTCTTAACTGGTAAACTCAGAAGAATGCTTTACAGTTAATGCTTAGGATGTACTCACTCTTTACAGGTACTGCCACACAATGCCACTTCTAGGATATTATAAATGCTTAAACCAAACAAAGAAGGGGAAAAAAAAGAAAAAGAACCTTTTGTCTTCTGTTTCAGCAATTCTTGCTGATCTTCCAGTATTTTTTTCAGTGCTTCTTTTTCTGCATCTCCTTCTAGCAATTCCCATGTAACATCCTTGTTCCGAAGCTGTAAGTTTCCATTATGTGCTGCTTTGGCTTGTTCCAGAGCTTCTTTTGCAACATCCTTAAATAGGATAATTCCCTTAAAAAGAAGACGGGCATTTTTATCTTACTGCAAAAACCTTTGGCTAAAATGAACAACATGCCCTGTTAGGTACTTCAGCAAGTTCATTACTCTTGTATGATATAAAATATGTCTACAGACTGTGCTAACGAGCATTCTCAGTTTTGAATTTTCCAACTTAGAAGGCTGAAACATTTCTCTAAATATTCTGCAATTCTATAAGTCAATTTATTATATAAAAGAACAGGCACTTAATTCAGTTTCAAACTTTAATACAGAGATCTTAACTCGTGAACAAAGATTCTACTGACCTCCTTTGCACCTCTGACAAAGTGTATCCATTTGATTTCTCCATGATCAGAAAATACTTCATGGAGATCTTCTCTGCATGTTTGATCATCTAGGTCACCAGAAAACTTCAAAAGACATCCTGTCTTTTCTTCCAGAGACTTCTAAATGAAATAAAAAACCCAGACATTTTTCCTGAGAAGTCAAGCTTGAACATTGTTGGGTTTTTTCCCCCCTCAATCCTGAGACTGTAAAAACGGCATAGTGATAAATAACTCAAGTCTCACACTCCCTGCTCCACCCCTCCCCTCTCCCCATTAACCCAAGCCTATAGAGTGTATTTATGCTGATGTTCAAGTCTGGCATGGTGTCCCCCCAGTCCTTTTTTTTTTTCCTTTTGTTAACACTTAAAATTTTGCTTACTGTGACACACTTACGTGGAACTGAGGGCTCCTTTCCCATAGGGGAGTTACCCTCTGAGTACTACAGAGTGGTTTTCTGAAGGCTGACACCTCATGTAGAAAACTCTAATGCCGATTAAATCTTTACTGGATTCTTCAAACACTGCACAAGAAAAGTCATCCTAATGGTGCACTTAGGACCACTTCTGAACAGGTGAACATGCTGTGGTGGTTTTGGCTGGGATAGAAAATATTTTTTCATAGTATGGGGCTGGGTTTTGGATTTGTGCTGAAGACAGCATGGATGATACAGTGATGTTTTTGCTGTTGCTGAGCAGCGCTTACACAGAGCCAAGGCCTTCGCTGCTTCTTGTACCACTCCACCATTGAGTAGGTTGGGGGTGCACAAGTAGGGGACACAGCTGGGTCACCTGACCCAAACTTACCAACAGGATATTCCATAACATATAACATCAAGCTCAGCATGTAACTGGGGAAACCAGCTGGGAGGTAGGATCTCTGCCTGGAAATGGACTGGGCATGAGGGTTTTGTTGGGTGTTTTTCCCTGCAGGTGGTGGGCAATGCATTTGTGCATCACTCGATTAATTTATTACATTATTATCCTCTTCTTCACTTGTCCTATTTAAAATATCTTTTATCTCAATCTACGAGGGTATTTTTTCCATTCTTCCCATCTCACTGGGAAGGGGGAAGACGGCTGTGTTATGCTTAGTTACCAGCTGGGGTTAAACCATGACCCACGCCTAGTAATTAAAATTCAGGATATGATCCTGTAAACAAAATTGGTCTCCTGAAAATAAGATTAAATACCATGACAAAATGATGTCCTGCTGCAGGTCAGAAAAGCTGAAGTGACTTTGGCAGCATGCTTTTTAAGTGAAGTTAGTGAAATTACTAACATGGGACATTGAGAGCTTGAAATTCTGTTCTACAAAATGTAGTTCCAGGACCATGTTTGTTATGTGAGGACTGAAAATCCTAACAATCCACCCACAAAAGCAAGCACTGCATAGTTTTCAGATACAGTGATATAGGAAAACCATACCATTTCAGCATCTGCTGCTTGTTTCTGTTTTTCTTCTTTTTCCCTGTAGAAAAATTAAATCAGATAAGAGCTGGTTCAAGTGCACTCAGGTGAGCAAAACAAGGCATCTCGTTGATACTTACTGTTTAGCTCTTGCTTTAGCTTCTACTTTGTTTTGTCTCCTTTCTTCATTCTTCTTTGTACAATACTCCTCCCTTCAACAAAAGTGAAGTTATTAGCCCTTCAAGCATTCCATTATAATTATTTTCAAGACACAGCAGTACTCAAAAAGTGGTCAAGATTATCTCTGGGAGCCGAGATACTAGCCTCCAAAAAGGTACAGCTATGGATGCCCATACAACAGGGTAGAAACTTACACATCTCAGGTCAAGCCAGGATCTTGTCTAAATCCACCCTTGACCGTTATTAGTTCATATATCAGTTAAGTGGACTTACTTGAAAAGTACTATCAGCTCTGTGTCTTTGTACTTTTGGTTTGGGATCTCTGTGAACTTCTTAGCAGATTCAACACTATCAAAGACTGCGAATATTGAGCCCTGTTAAATGGTAGGAAACATTCAGCAATAAAGTAAGCGAACAGAATGTTATCCAGGGGGAAAGCCCACCCCAGGTCAAACTGCCATCGCAAAAAATTACCTTAAATGCTCTCTGTAACGTTCTCCTCATTTGAATGTTTTCAACTGGACCTTTATCCTCAAGCCATTCTTTGATATCATCAAGAGTTGCATCTAGTGGAAAGCCTTTCTGCAAGATAGCAGAACAAACTGATGCTTAGTCAGAAATTATAACATGAATTAATTCAAGCTTTACTTAAATGGCTTTCAGTCAAAATCATGCACAACAGTACAGAGCAAAGGAAGAAGTTTACTTACAACATAGACGGATCTGTTTTTAATTGCAGCCTTATATTGGTCATTTAATTCAGGAAGGGGTTTATTTGGAGATCGTCTGATTTTAGTTTTGTCTTCGCTTATTTCCATTAGACCAGTCTTGGATTTTCTTAGTGCTTCCACAATAACACTAAAATCTTTTGAAAGGCGACTTAACCTATTGAGTAAGCAGATACAGGTTACTGCAAATATACAGGCAAAGCTGAATCCAGACATCAAAACAGCAGTAGGAGTTGTAATTGCACACATACAAATAATTGCCCAAATACAGATAATTATCTGAAAGTTGCCCTTCCATCCACATTAGTTGTACTTTGTTTTACCTGTTAAATTTGATCATTACTTCTAAAGGCACCCAGCCATCATCTAGTTTGATCTGTTCCTTTAGGAACTTGTCTCTTGGTAGATTGTGATTGCCAAAATAGTACTGCAAAAAAGAAGCGGGGGGGGGGGGTCAGTTTTGAACGTTCAGTCTTAAAAACTCATCTTCATCTGACAACTAACTGCAGCAGCTTGAGGCAGACCAAAATTCATTAATCTGAGCAATTAGATAATCTGAAATTACTACTTCCTGCTTTAAACACGATACATTTGGCAAAGATCACTGCAGCATGTAAGCTCTAGGAAAAAAAACTAGTGCTTCATGCAATGGGCCCGACAAGGCAAAAGCAGATTGCAGCTTTATTTAGGAAAAGCATGAAGCTTATTCTGTTAACATAATTACTCGTCAGCTTGATCAAGCTCTGCAGAGTCAAAAGTCAGGTTACCACCAACAGATTCAGGTTTCAGTTCCTAGTTACGTATAAGCAACAATATTGTATTTGCCACACTGAGAAGTCATACACAGACTAGTTTCTAGGTCTCATTCAAGAAAATACTGGAAGATTAAAAAATAGGTTTACATCAATTTGCTGCGTTCTCGTTTTGATCCTGTCCAGCATGGGAAGCACAGGCTGCCCCCATAGTTGAAAAACTGTTCAGTTTAGTACAAGACAATCAGACTTTTTTGCTTACTGACAGTCATCTGACTGAAGCTGTAGGGTACGCTGAAGCCTTTCAACTAATATCACTGTGCTTTAGAAAGCAAGTGTGGGTTTTACAGTGCCTCTCCCTCTAACATACCAAACATTCACTGTAGCCCAAGTCTCACTCTGGCAACTTCTTTCCTCAAAATCTGGGATTTGGGTTTGGGATCTTTCTGTTTGTTTTTCATCATCATGACTACAGCTCCATATGCTAATGGACATTCACGTGCAGCTCTATTTTTGTCCTTCAGGAAAACAAACTTGTTCCAGATGTCACAAAGTGATGTGGAGGTTCCATTGTAGGGTAACCCTCCAAGCCTCTGGAGCGAAAAATAGGCAATCTAAAGTAGGCACTGAAGTTTGGTTGTAATTTGTACAAATTGTAGTTACCAAACAGTAAATCGTAACAGCAGGTTCTGCAAGGTGCTAATATTCTGACCATCATAGATTTCCCCAGTAGGAGGATTCCTACTCCCTGCTACAAATTAAGTCTTAGAGAATTAAAATGCACCTTCCTATTTGCATAGATATAATAGCCCAGTGAACTTAGTAATAAATTGTTTAATGATACACTCACTTGCTGTAGCACCTAAACTGCCAGCAAGTTAAACCTTTTGTGTTTTTAAATAGTGATTTTACAGGCAACTCAAGGTTAAGTGTAAGTTCCAACTTAGACTAAAATTATTAATTATCCTAAAGTATTAAAGACTCATAGACCTGTGACAGACATTTTTGAAGAGCTGAAGATTCAAGTCTAACTACTTACAAAATCAAATTCTCGTTAGCCAAACCCCTACCACTCGGTGCCTCTAAAACTACATCTCAGTCCAGATGCCAAACTATAAATTGAACTTACCTCAATTTGCTGACAGATTTTGCTTTCCAAAATAGACATGTCATCACCACTTCCATTTTCAGCCATTTTCACCAGCTGTGTTGAAAAGAATAAAGAGCAAAGGCTCTAAGTATCAAGTAGTACTTTCCACAGACTTCTGTTCACCAAGAGTTGCATTTCACTGTGGTTTAAACAAGATAAGACAAGTTCTTCAGCCATATATTTATGCTTCTGAGCCAACTGTAAACATTACTGCAGAACCCTAAGGGTTAACTATGAAAAACTCGGAAAAAAGAACCAAAGTACTTTGGTGTTTTGGCCAGTGCTTGGCATTCTACATTCCAAGTAAGTGAAGAAAAAAAATATGCTGGCACTTTACAGCATTGTTATTTACATTTTTCTAAGCACAAACCTCAGTTGATACCTAACAGCAACAAACCCAAGAAGGTTTATTCATCAGTCAAATCCAACCTCTCATCACTAGGTAAAATGCCAGTAACAACATTTGTTTTAATATTCCTGACTAACACATCCTAAAGATGTCTAGTTCCCTCCTTCAGAAACTTGTCTTCACTGCGTTCTGCCTGAATACCAAACCAAGCATTTTGGTAAAAGGTAAAATGTTCTCACTTGAAAGTTAACTTCTTCCCTCTACTGGCATTAAGTATACAGTCCCAGTACATGCACTAGAAAGTTGGTTAAGCAAGCAACTACTGCCCATAAGGTTAACTGGGATCTAAAAATACCTGTCTAGTTACTCTTAAGGATAGAGTAAAAATGCAGCATTGTAGAGCTGTCAGAAATCAGTTTGAGTTTAATTTTGAACCATGGAACACAGATCACTTCTTCCTTGCTTTGGGCACAATCACACTTGTTAAATCCAGCTACAGAACAAAGCAGTTGAGTGGCCTCTAGTTACCCTGTTCAGAGGGCAGTGATCGTTAAGGCTACAGGTGAAGATGGGTTTACACTCACATCTTGCATGGTTTATTGGGAGATTTAAGCAAATACATTCTGCTCTTCTGCCACTGGCAGGATAGGAACATCTCTCAGGCATCAAGATGACTGACATTACAGAAGCAGAGAAAGCTCCCCTGAGACTCCCTTGTCACAGGGAATACTGTTCATCAGAATACTACCTGACAGCCCCATCTCCTTATTTCAGTAGTTGAATTCACCAGTTGTTCAGCCTGCAGCAGTCCCATTTCCTCCTCCACCTAATCTGGAGGCTACACTGCATCCTTTGACTTGCCAATAGTTCCTTTTAAACATAGGCACTTGGAGCTTTAAAACATACATCCTGGTCTCCACCACAGACTTCCACCTGTACCTAACACTCTCTAAAGTGATTTCAACAGGTGTTAGTTGATAGCACCACAACACCTGATCAAGAAAGGGAAGAACATTTCCATCAGATAAAGGCATTAACAATTTGATTCAAGTTGTAGGAGGCACTAGTGATGGAGCTGTTGGGGCAGGGGGCACAAGCAGAGCACCTTTCTGTAGTGAGAAGGTTGAGTGAGCAGTTGTAGTACGTTAGGTCTGATAATAAGCTACATCCTCAGGGTCAAAACCAAGTACTGAATGCACTCCTCAATGTTTAAGATGACATACTAATTTAGCAGGAGATGTGAACAAATTTATGCTTTTGCATATTCTGAGGAAAAATATTTTATTTTAGTCACATACCCCATTTTAAGAAAAATGCATTAATGGTATGTTCTGGAACTCTAGCAGAGGATCTGCTGGTGCAGGACAAAACAGAGAGCTGGTCAGAGAAACCTTCCCTCACCACTTCCCATTTGGTCAGCCAGTCTCAAGTACGCTGTTAAAATCAAGCCAAGCAGAGACAGCAGCTTTATAATTTTCTGCAGTGTGACATACAAACCAGCCTCCAAGCAGGCTGCAGCCACTTGCTGCTTCAGGGCAGTCGTTACCAGTTTACCCATCACACTGAAGGGTGATGTGTTTCTAGGGGCAAGTTTTCCCTTAATACAGGTTACATTAACATGCTGCCCAGCCACCAGCAGTTCCACCTGTTAACACGGTGAGGATTACACAGAGGCAACACATCTGTGGTCATAGTTACAAATCTGTTCTTAAAGCTGCTGACTTGCTTTGGCTTTACCATTGAGAGGGAACCCCCACCAATCTGTCCAGGGCAGCCTGGCTCTTCTAGTCTCGCCAAAACCCACACCAGTCTGAAATATGAAGGACCGATATGCTGTTATGCCGGATACCCACAAATCCATTTAGAAATGCCAAGATAATTGTGCCGTGAAGCATCATGGAAAAACACTTTTGTCTTCACCTAAGCTTGTGCCACCTGAACTCCTTCAGCCTGGTTGTGTCCTTGACTAGACTGTCTGTCCAGTGCTTCCCCAGTTCACCACTCTCCCAGCCTGCTCCCTCTGTGTACCAAATACCCAGATCCAGCAACTCACTTTCCCCACGTCCTCTTAGCTCCGCTCTACTGCTGAAATAAGATTAAAAACTAAAGTTTATTTCCTTCACAGCATTTTCAAGATAAAACCCACACTGCACAGAGAAGTAAAATACCACCAGACCTAGACCAAGCCCTTCAGGTAAACTCTTACACCTGGAAGAGTTCTTTCTAAAAAGCACCCTTTCAGCTGCAAGCAAAGGCTAAGAAAGCCTCGAGCTTGCCATATGTGGCCCTGGGGTCAGACATTGCCTGAGCTCTACCTAACCTCTTCAGANCGTGCTCACCTCGGGCTCTCTAGCTCAGCCACTTGGCACACGCCAGCCTTCCCGACCCAGCTTCCAGAGCGATACTTCACAGCTACCGTGCGGCGTGCAGCAACAGAGGTTGAGGAAAAGCTCGCTCCATCGAGGAGTGATCAGTCAGACCCAAGCACAAAATCCTACCCGACAGTTCACCCGAAGTTCTTTCCTTAGCAGCCCGCATCGACCGGGCCCCTCTGCGTCCTAGCAGCCCGCATCAGCACTAACCAAGACGAACAGAAGTTAAACCGACGCAGGCAGGGACGAGCCTCAGATTAGGAATGGAAAGCGGCAGCCCCGTCTCTGAGCTGCAGCAAGGATCCCGCGCTCCATTAGCTCCGTCACCCTCCCGGAACGCGCTTGGCTTTCAGGTCCGGACAGAGCTCGGCTGCGGGCTGCCCGCGACACAGCGAGAGGCTTCACGAAGAGCAGAGTTTCGCCGGTGGGGTGACGCGGAGCCGTCCTTCGGGCGCTGTTGAGGAGCCCGGGAGGGATCCCACGTCGCATCCCTACGCCCGGTACGGCTCCCGATCCGAGGCGAGCGCCACCCCCGCCTCTCGCCGTGGCG
>VXBZ01000400.1:0-25202 GCA_013399135.1 Heliornis fulica | reverse complement strand
CCCGCCCCTCACGCGAGCGCGGCGCCGCTCGTTCCCACGCTCGCGGCCTCCTCCCGCCCCGCCGGGCTCGCCGAGGCCCCGCGCGCGCTCCACGGGGTACCGACGCCCGGCGGGTCGCGCNCCCGCCCCGCCAGAGGCGAGCGCAGGCGGCAGCGGCCGCCGCTCCCTCGCCGCCAGTCCAGTCTAGTCCCGTCCCTCCGCGCGGCGCTCCCCCACGCGCAGCGTCCCGGCGCGGGGGCCGAGCCCACCCCCAGCACAGACCTGCCGCAGCTCCGAGCCGGCCCGCACGCGGCCCCGCTCCGCCGCTTTAAAGGCCGAAGGCGGCGCCGCGTGACCCAGCAGCCCCAGCTTCCTCACGTGGGCGTCCCTTCCGGGGCGGAACCGGGCGGGCGCAGTGGCCGGCGCCGCGCTCTCGCTTTAGGGACGAGGGGAAGTGGCGCGGCGCGGCCATCCTCCACGTTCGGGAACGCCCCGGCGGGCGGCTCGCGCACGTTTCCTCGGCGCGCGGGAAAAGCGAGGTCATACCCACGCGCCGGCGCTGTGCTTGGGCGCAGGAAACGGCTCTCGGACAGCTACAGCGCTGCGAAGGCGGGTTGCCCCGGCGAGACCGTGAGCAACTGCCACCGGCGCCTGGCGCCGCTTACGTGTTAGCAAAACAGGGGCTACCGCAGCGCAGAGCTGACCGCGCGACGATTTAGCGTTCCATTCAAGTACAGTTATTATTAAAACGTACTACGGCAGCAGCTAAGAGCTCTGCTCTGCACTTACCGCCTCTGGTAGGACATAACCAGGAACCAGCATGCCCCCTTCCCTCGCGGCTTCATCTCCCTGCCTGCACTCTGTGCCCGAGCGCCACACACCCCGTCTGGGGACGTGTTACGGCCGCGAGCTAATTTAAGAGGGTATTGTAGGCTATTATAAATATTAGGATAGTTTAAACTAAAGAGCAAGTCTGAAATTTCATGCTCCGCATCCAAAAACGTCTTTCAAATGAGGACGTATCTGAAGACCTAAGCAGAAGCCGGTGACTGGTTTATGCCGGACCCGAAGACAATTCGAGCTATGCGGAGCCTGCAGGGTGCCCACAGGGAGAAAGGGGACTCCTCCTCCAGCCCCTGAACACCCATGTCTTAAGCGTCTAGTTTAGAAGCAGCAGACAGGTCGATGCTGGCAGGTTTTGTTAGTCCTTGTCTTGTTCTTACCCCCTTTCACCAGTTTAAGGGCTGTCAGGATTGGGCCAGCTGTTCTACATGTGTTAGCTGACAAACATGAAGCTTCACAGGTACCTATTCTGCACTGAAAAATTACACCTGCACATTGAGTCTGCCCCACAGTCCTTCAATAAAAAGATCACCTTCATGCTCTTGAGATGTCATCCTTTAACTCTGCACCTCCCTCCGAACAATTCTCAGCTGTAGAGATTCCCAGGAGAAACGAAGTCACTTTATTTCTTTTGTTCACCTGCCCAACCCACACACTTCAAACAGCACCAGAACTTCATTCCCCACATCTCTTTACACTTTATATTCTTTAAACAAATTACTCTGAGTCCTTCAATAGCTCTCAGTGAGATGGATAATACAAAACGATGAACCCATGCACATGAGCTTCTGACGTAGTAAGGTGACACACAAAGACATCAAAACAAGAACTATATATACACCACAGAACAAAGCTCAGAGCCGAGTGCTGCCTGCTGCCAGCAGTCAAATGCAAGCAAGAATTAGAAAAAAATGTGACAGAAGTGTGTTGAAGGCTTATGATCATGAAACAATTATTATAAACTCAGGGTTTACCTGCTTGGAAAACTGCTTCCATTGCACCCAATATAGATCAAATAAAACCAGAATTTCATTTCTGGTGGCAGTGCTGGTGTAGGATGCTCCCACCATATCCTAGGACAGCTCTGTGTTGTCCCTCCCCATTGTGCCAATGCTCAACAGCTGTTTCAGCTGTCATTTTATAGGCCAGACTGGGGAACGGATTAGGGCTAAAAGGACCTCTCTGCTTGCCCACACATTTCTTTATTTGGATCACTGCTATCATACTGTGCAGCCCTACAGCAGCTGATATGGCACTGCATGAGGGGCATCAAAGGCAGAAACACACCTCTCAAGGCACCTCTGCAGTGGGATAGCTTCGCCACTCTGTACTTCCCATACAACTCACACACTTTTCAGTCTCTCTCCCCACCCGCACACCACCACCCCCTCCCATTTGTAATTTTCACAGAACCTGGGGTGGGGAGGGTGGGGGGAACGTGTATTTCTAAGGCCTATAGCTCCATACAACACATGGCTGAACCCAGACAAGGGCATCCAGTGCTAGAGGGGAGCTGATGCTGGCACAGAAGCACAAGTTGCACCTTGCTCCCTTGGAGAGCAAGGCTAACAAGCCCCATATTACACTGTCTATACAAAGCTGTGAGGTGAAATCAAATCTTAAGAAGTCACCATAAGAATAATTCAGTCAAATGCATTTGTACTGCTACCTACACAGCAGGGTGCAGGACAAGGACTGGTGAGAAGGCTGGGGATGGCAAGGCCAACACTTAAATACTTACATACTGCCTCTTCTCCCTCTGGCACACTAGTGCACACCTCTGGCTTGAGCTCTGGGGCTACTGCATGACATTTATCTCCTCACTCCCAGCCTGTGCTCTTCTCTGCTCTGGCATCTGAAGGTAGAATTAGAGGCATCCTATAGTGCCCATGATTTCTGGATGGGATAACTCAGGATATGGCTATATGTGTACCACACACTTAGCTTGTGGCAATGAGCCAGGTCTACAGCTACCTTTGAAGTATTGAAGATTTCTTCTGAAGGCCAGCATTCCACAGAAATGCAGAGTATTTTGACTGGCTTTACTCACCTTAGCACCAGATTATAGCTCCACTCAGTAATTAATGAAAACAAACCTGGTTTTCACAGTAGATCCTCCATGGCTGCACAAAGTATTCTAAGAGAGTAATTTGAAAACGTTCATGACAAAGAATGATTTGATTGGAAAAATACATGGAAAGCTTGTTACCACATTTGTAATTCTGAGTTGTTTAAAACAGAACCAAATTATACCTAGTTTTTAATGATGCACTAAGAGATTGTATTAGACATCTCATTTGTGAGGTAATCAGTACTATGATGAATGCTGCATCTGCGGTTTTCTGTGGCAGCAACATGAAAGATAAATGTTTACACATTATACACACAGACACAGCCATGTGACCGCATAGCACTGGGAAGATTACCTACTGCTTCCCATTTATTCAGTTCAGGGTTGTATCTCTCAACACTCTGCAGATAGGTTCCTTTTGAATAAGAATATCCTCCTGTCACATAGATGCATCCGTTCATAACCACCGCTCCACACTCCATCCTTCTCTCCATCATGTGAGCCATCTGCGTCCACTCATTCTGCTCTGGGTCATAGCAGTCCGTGATCGTGGTCTGTCCACCCACAAAATAGATCTTGTTTTGTAATGTAATCGAACACAGTCCGTATTCTTCAGGAAGAAAGGAATACAGTTCAACTCATGGTAATGTTAACTTAAACTGCAGTTATATGACAAATATTGGGCACCACTGAGGGCAACTGAGTTCCTTCCCTGAGCTTAGGAGAAACCATAGGATTTTCTGTCATGCTCGGTAAAACCAAGCTCAAGGCGTTACAGAAGGTAAGATACGAGCACCAGTACTCGGTGAGAACTGCTTAAAAAACTTACTGTTACTGTCCCGGAGCACAGAAACTAGGCAGAGCACAGAGAAACCCTCTTAAAATTCATAGAAATTATTTTTGCCAAGTGCCTACTAACAGATACGTTTTATGGGAAGTTAGTTTACGGTATCCAATGGAATGTAGCCATTCCTTACTTCAGTATTTATACAGATGCTTGAAGGGGGTTTTCCCTTCTCCTCTCAAGAGTCTGGAAATGGGAAGCTATCCCACTCTGACCCTTGCTGCCCTAAAGGCAATGCTCCTTTTAGGGCGAACATGCCAGAAACTCTTAAGTGGTCTTAAAGACTCCCAGACACAAGTAATCAAATTGAACTCTATACTCATTACAGAAATTTATCATTTACCTGGATGTGGACTTGTGGTGACTATACTCCACTCATTGCTACCTGAATGGTATCTCTGGATTTTATCATAGGTGCAGCTTCCCCTGTACCCATAGTGACCTCCGGTTACGTAGATGACTTCGTGTAGGACACAGGCGGTGGCATTTCCAACACCTGCACACAGTGTGAAAGTCACAACACACCTTCAGACTGCACATAATACCTACAGTCGCTTCCATCCATAATCCCCATTTGAATTTGTTAATGTTTTAGGTTAAATTATACTTCCAAGTATTTAACTGAATGTGAAGTTAAACAAACTTGCCATGACACCTCATTTTATCAGTGTAAGTCAAGAGCAATCACATAAAACTGCAGTGACTGATATGTATTACATGTAATACAGCCACACAGTATTTCACAGAATTTTTATGCACTAAAGACTGCATAAAGTTTTGGAATACAGAATTACTTCCGAGTTAAAGAGATTATTATGAGTTGCTCACATGGCAAGGACAAATACATTGGGAGCTCAGATATTTCAGTGCGTTGGGGTAACTTCTCTGATGCTTTTAGTCTTTCTCATGGTATTATTAATTATGTTAGTGTATAAACAAGGACACAGAATGGAGCTATGTTAACTGTCTCCAAGAGAACAAAACAAAATAAAAAGAAGGGAACTGGCAAGATAAAATAAATAAAAATTAGGAAATTCACTTTGTTTCTTTAAGCATCTCAGAAGTTTCACAGAGAACATGGGACAAAACAACTGCATGGAATGTGTAATTAATTGCTCACAGAACTGCTCAAGTATTAGTGTAGAATTTCTATTTTAAAGGAAATAAAAATAGAATAATAGCAATGTTTGTGGAATATATACAGACAGTGAAGGATGTTGTAGGAACATGTGTTTTTTCATGTTACAGATACTACCCAAAACCCTCATGTAGAAAAAATGATGTTGCATCAATATACAGTGAAATATTATAATTGTAAATAATTGGATTAACTTATAAAAATGTATGGTGAATAGGTAGCTGTTTATAAATTTTGTAACAAAACCATATCCTTCAGCTAGGCTGTGATCCAAATTGATACATTTTTGACAGATCACTAATAGGGCTACCAGAACCAGGCATTAGAGCTTTTCATTATCCTCACACTAAAGATTAAAGTAAGGATCCTGAACAGAGGATACACTGAAACATAAAGAAACTGCATATATGAAGTTCTAAATGAAGATGACACTTTTATAACTGATTGCACAGAAATCTAGTCTTATATTAAAATAATCCAACCCCTTTATTGGGGCTTGTTCTTTGACCATCTATTGAATGGACTCCAACACCAGGTAGTTTTCCAACTTCTTTGTAATCTGAACAGAAATTTACTCCCGAGAGAAGGCAAAATTAAACTCACATCACCCCTTACTCTTCCACCCTAGTACTCTGTGGCACAGCCCAGCTTACTTACAAATAATGCTTGTAAGTTTGGAGTTATTTGGCTGGTCAAGACCTGAACCAAAGTCCACCAACATTAACATGAGATTCCAACAGACTTCCCTAGAACTTGGATCAAGCCCTAAATGTCTCCATGACACAAGTGGCAAACACAAAAGCATTGACTTTTGAAGCAGATGCCATACAAAATCTCACCTACCTTTGATCATGTTTGCAATAGGAAGCCATTTCTTTTTTAACGGATCATAGAACTCAGCTTCCTGCACTGGAGCTCCCTTTCGGTAACCACCCAATGCGTAGATGCAACCGCTCATGGAAACTGTGCAGTGGTAATACCTTGCGTCAAGCATGGGGCAGCCTTCTCTCCATTCATCTCTCTCACTGTTATATATCCACACAGTGTCAAGGGCTTCGATGCTCTCCGTTCTATAACCTCCTGTCACATATATGTCTGGTCCCAAGCTAGTGACCCCATAGCTCTCTCTGGTGTGATCCGGCATCTCTGTTCCCTGGACCCACGTGTTGGTTAAAGGATCCCAAATATGCACTTCTGATAAGGGATGCCAATAATACCCTCCAATCACATACATGGCTGCTGTGGGTCTTCTGGAAAGACCTTTGGGATTTGGGTTCAGGGCACTGTATACAAGTGATCTTATCTTATTGTCATTAAGTTTGCATTTTTTTTGTAGGCTTAAAGCTGACCTCAAATACACGTCATCTAAGTCTACTTTGATGCAGCTCAGCAGTTCATAGACATCTTCAATTCTTTCTTCCACATTGTGTGCAACCCACTTAGTGACAGCTTCGATGGCTGCCTCTTCTTTCCAAACATTCAGGTTGTCTCTGGAGAGAATATACAAGAGCTTCTCCTTGTCCATGTCCAGAAACTCCTCCTGCTTCCACACTTCTTCAAACTGCCATAACAGTATCCTTCTGGACTCCTTTTCTAGCTCTGAGCAATGATGATATTCGGCAAAGCAGTGCATCCCTATGCAGTTGTCCGTGTCTAAGTGCCTCACCAGAAACTGCTCACAGGCTTTCTTTACCGACACGAACTGGAGGAGGTCTGCAGCCTGGAGTAGGCTTTGGACATTTCTCTTTGTTATCTGGATCTGTGATGTGTATGCATAATTCACGAGGGCTTCCAGTACAGCATGGCTGAGCCCGGGAAGGCTGATCTGATTTTTAGTTTTCTCTTTCATATCGGCTGTGAACATAGCTTTAAAATAACTGCTGCAAGCTGCCAAGGCGGCTCTGTGGCAGTGGAAGATCACCCCCGAAGCACACTGCAGGGTGATGTCGGTGAACAGCCCGTCCAGGTAAAACGCCCGGAACGCCTCCAGGAAACCGGCGGGGTGCGAGGAGTCCTCGTAGAGGTACGCGTAGTCCTCCTGCCCGGCCACGACCATCGCCATGACCCACGCACACTCGCGGGCAGCAGGGAGGCGCCGCACAGGGCGGTGCCGCCAGCCGCACCGGGCTCCCCGCCGCTTTGTCCGCGNGCCTACCCGGCGCGGTACTTACGCCCGGGCGGAGCGCGGCCGCGCAGAGGAGCGCTCCCAGGCCCGCGGCAGCCCCGTGACCATCTTTGGAAGAGCCGCGGGAGGCGGCGAGCCCGGAGTGGCGGCCCCTGTTTTGGTGCCCCGGCCGCCCGCCCGGCCGTCCCCCGCTAAGCCCTCCGCGAGGTCAGCGAGCTCCGCGGCCCACACCGGGCCCCGGCCGCCGGCTCACCCCGGGGATACTCCGTCCTGAACCGCTGTTGCCGCTGCCCTGGGGCTCCCCACCCCCAGGGGAAGGGGGTGAAAAGGCTGGCCGCGGCGATGACATCAGCGCCGGCCGCTGTCGCCCGTATTAGGGACAGGAGCAGATGCTTGGGGAGCGTCACCAGCTTGGTGGCTCTCAGCCACACAACAAAGCAAGGGGGAGCCTCCGACTGCCACCAACAGCGACCTGAAGCAGCCTCCCACAGAGGCACCCGCCAGGAGAAGCGCAGGCACCGAGCTCCAGGTTTCCCCATCACAGAAGGCAGGGTTCAGGTTGGGGTGCCCACAGCTCCCCTCACAAACCTGAACCTGGCAGGGTGCAAAGGGCAGTCACAAACTATGCTGGCAGACTCCAACTAGAAGCAAGTTATTGAGGAAAGAGATTGTATTAGCTTCTACCACCTCTGAAAATGTGTATTACAATTTAACAAGTCTTTCTCTTCTCTGCTAAGACATTTTCTGCAATGGACATCTTTACAAGTATTTGAAGCCCAGCATCCTCTGGGTTTAAGCAGCTGTGCTCCATCACCTGCAGCAGGGTTTGGAGCCTTTGGATCCAGCAGCCAGGCTCCACCTGCCCTACCAGAGCTCTACTGGATTAAAGGACTGGCAGCAGTGTCTCTAACAAAAAGGAGGAGGCCCTTGGTTATTACCAGCAATACCCAAAAGGACAGCTCCTGCTCCACACAGGTGGAGGAACCTGAACTGGAACGCCTATGTAAATATGCTCCTCTGCCATCCTTCCTCCTGTGCTAACTGTGCAACAGGACTCAAACTTGCCAATAGCCTTTACACAGTAACGTGATAAATAAACCAATTGAAAATGAACAAAACCCTAAAACAAAAGAGAAAACAAACCCCTTCATGCATCTTTGCTTTACGTTTTTTAATCGCTCTCGATACACTGTTAGTGTAGGAAATCAGAGTTTTGTGCTCTAAGCCAAGAATTGCCAGTAGCCCTGCTGTCTCTGACCTGGGCCTGTCCCTCCATTACATTACTCACTGTTTCTTTCTCTGGAGCATTCCCGTGCACAGCCCTGAATCTGTTTATACATCCCCATGCCAACAGCTTTGTTTTTCTGTGGCTTTGCATTTTCCATTTATAAGCTTCCCACCCACAAGCAGAAACTTCTCCCAGGTCCTAGCCATCCTACTAAGCACATAACACTAAAGCAAATGATTCCTCAAAGTAACTGCTGTACAACCGCAGACCTGTTACCATATAGAAAGTTTCCCACACACACCTACACCTTTCATTATACATTTTTTTTTCTCATAACATCTTTACCTAAGCTATATTTCGCACAGGGAATACTTTGATTTAAACTGCCAGGAAGTCTGGAGGTCAGCAACACTTAGTGCTGAACACACATCCCTTCAACGAGCTTCTTCCTTTCTCTTTTGGCTGGGTTACCACCTTAAACCAGTTTCACCCCTTAGAGACACTCATCTCCCCACCCTTATACCCAAATGTGGAAAAAATTGGTAATTGTGGTGCTTCAGAAAAGTCCTCTCTTTTCCTCAAGAGGGAAAAAACAACAATAACAAAAAAAAAAGAAGAACCAAACACAGAAGACTCACATTAACAGCTTAATGGCCTACCTACTGGAATTGAAGGATTTCTTCTGTCTCCAACATGCACTTTGTCTAGCAAATAGCAACTGCTCTACCCTCTACTTGAAAGTGATTATATCACAATCACTAATATTTCAAGTGGTCTACTTTCTACAAGTAATCTACTCTCAACTGCTTTGGTACTGTCATCAAAACCATAAAAACACCCCTTTTTGAGCACAAAGGTGATTGTCCTCTGTTTCTCACTCTCACAGCAAGCTACAAAGTATGTTCCTTAAGGCTAAAAGAACAATAGTTAATATATGTGTGGGGGGGAAGCTGAGTAATTATTCATATACTAATTGCTTGTTTCTGTAAAAAAGTAACCAAGATCTGTGGACAAATTGAGAGCAAGCTGTCTCACAACTAAACTCTGAAAAGGACAGCAAGACTGGCACCAAATCTGGAATATTCAGCAGCACACCTAGAAAACACATAATTTAAAAAATAAAAAGTAACCAGACAAAACTTTACTATGCAACTTCTGGTGACAGATCACTGGAACAGGCTGCCCAGACAGGTTGTGGAGTCTCCTCTGGAGAGACACGTCCAATCTGGACACGTTCCTGTGTGGTTTAATCTAGGTGATCCTACTCGGGCAGGGGGGTTGGACTAGATGATCTTTTGGGGTCCCTTCCAACTCCTAATATTCTGTGATTCTTTTGTATAACCTGTAAATCAGACAACTTAAAATTTGCCACAATTTTAGGCCTACCAGTTCTTCAGATGCTGTCCTTGCACGAGACAGTAAGTTAAGATCTTTAATACAATCATCTCTAGCACCTAACAAATACCCATCATTAAAGCAATGCTCCCGAGAATGTAAGGAAATTATTCTGGACATCTTTGACAGCAGACTCTTCAAAGCAACCTTCTACAATTCATTAAACTAGGTGAAAGGCTAAAAGTAGGACCATGCACAGGGATTATACTCAGAGGAAATCTTAATTTATGTAAAACTATCAGTCCAAAAACAGCCATGATCATCCCTAAATAAAGATTTCAACTCTGAAAAAGAAGGTAGTAACAACATCAAATGTAAGACAATGACAATAATGTATCTCTCTTCCCAATTTCTGTGCAGCAACAATAGCAGTCTGCTGAGCTACACCTTAAACATCTGCAAGTGAAGTGCTACAAAAGCTGGGCTCCTTTCTCAGTTACTAAGGCACAAACTGAAACAGACATCAATTCAGTAGCAGATTACATCACTATTTTGGATCTTCTGTAGGACTGTAAGAAGGAAAACATTTAGCATGAAAATATATTACTTAATGAGACTTAGTTTTAATATCTGTACATGCATAGGCCAAACTCTTGGGGCTTATGTGAGTGGTAAAGAGAAAGACTGTGTTCACAAAAGATTTAGTTAAAACTATTTAAAGACAGCACATCTCTATTAAAGTAAAAATGGATGCAGATGTTCCTTTCCAAGCTGTAAAAGAGAATTATACTACTTATTTACTACTATTATACTAATAGATGAGAGTGAATAGGTAAAATCAATGCAAACATGTATACACACCGTTCAGCGGGCCTGTGCCTTGCAGCTGAAACCCAGCAAGAAAAAACACACCAGTCTGTCTCAGAGCTGTCAGCACAGATCAAACCAGTGCTGACTCTATTCTGAGTGGCAGCAGTGTCAGGGTAATGGTCAGGAAAATGGGAGAGTGACTCCTCTTGAAGCAGAGCACCAACATCCTTACTGCTCTCCAGAAGGGGTCTGACTGATAAATACATGAAGGTGTTATCCAAAGGCTGACCCCTACACTTGTGTTCACTCTCTCCAAGCCCTGATAAGACCAGGTGTCTGATAACATACAGGCCAGCAGGCTATATTACACAAATGCATTGCTTTTATCAGTGACAGCAACTTTTATTGCATTTACAATACAAAATATTAAAAAGTAATTTTAAAAGAATATTTAGTATTGAAAATATAAATGCATCTTCAGATCAAGCAAGATTACATGCATGCAAAAAATTGTACTAAATTAAACATTTACCCTGATCAAAGAAGTATAAGAGCCAACAGTTCCACCATGCCCCTGGCAGCAAATGTTTTGCAAGTAAAGAGTTTCATTCTTTTACGCATTAATCCTACTTATTCCCCTAAGCACATAAAACAGAAAAAGGTCAATTATGTAAAGGCTGGGGGTAGGGAGGAAGGAAGACTAAGAATAATGGAAATTCCTCTTACAACCCCCCTTCTCCACTTATGTTGGAATGTGTACTATGTTAGAAAGCCATTTTGCCACTACTGCCAAGAATGAACACAGAGTTTTATATTGTGTTTACAAGACTCAGACAACAGTTCAATTTTACAATTTTGTGCTTTTATACATACGCTGTTTTTATCTCCCAGGAAGATAAATAAGCTGTATTTGTTCCCTTTAATAATTTGAATTATTCCTTTATAAGCAGTTTCAGATAAGACATAATATCAACAGCAGAAGACCAAACCAGAACAGAACACCCTACAGGACTGAGATCTTGGGCCAGTTGGGAAATCTTTTTCTCCAAGGTATACCCCTGCCTGGGCATGGCAATATCATTCTTCTTCAAAGACATTACGGGACATAAGTCATTCCCGCCATCACCTATATATACAATTTGTGTATAACTTACTCCTTGCTCCGACTGTTTGTCTAGAAATTCTTTTAAAGCTTTCCCTTTGCAAAGGTTTTTAGGGCACTCTGCACAATGGTGAGCATGGAAGTTCTCTACAGTAAGATAGCCAGTACTGCTGAACGCTGCAGGGTTTGTAAACACTTCATCAAACACTTTATGGAAGTCAGCAGCTTTCAAAATCCAGTCAATAAATACTGTATTAGAATCTGAAACAATTATGCAGTCAAACAGCTCTTTGTTCTTGCCAATAAAACCCAGAAGATCTACCATTCCTGCAGTGAAAGGAATTGTTGTCATAGTTCTTTTCATCTCATCTTCTTTGACGCCATTGTCTCCCAAGTAGACAAAGACTCTGCCCATATATTCTGTCCAATGTCCTGGTCGATAGGAGTTTTTTAATCCATTAGGAAGTTTTTTCTCAGGAGCACATTTCACAATCCAGGTATCACTATTTTCATCTATGATTGTATGGTCAAAATCAAAAACCAACAGAAATTTCATAGCTGTCAGAAAATAGTTTCCAAAACAAACAAAAGAGAGAATTATTTAAATAAACAAAATACTGAATTCCTACCCTGATCATGTGCTCAGAAGAGAAAAACTGTGCAAGAAAATTAAGCATTAGGGCAAATATCTAACCAAACTAAACTACTTATGGCCAGGACTGTTATGGGAAGTTGTGCAAAAGCTAAAAAAGCAGTCTATAGAGGTAAAAGTTCTCATTCAGTATCAATTTTCTGATTAAAACGGGTAACGTGAAAGTATCTAAACTCACACTTGCACAGTTACTAATACTTGCTAACAAGCATATTACTAAAGTAAATCTTTCAGTACTCATGCAGCATCAGTTTGACTAACGGTTCTAAATTTCTCCATCACTTGCCAACACAGCCAACTGGGAATTCTCCTGGCAAACCCCCTCGCGATGTACTTCAGAAGTAAGCTAACACTGACGAGGTGGAGCCCGTCTTTCCAACAAGGACACACCAAATCACAGCTGCCAAAGGATATACTGCCATTTGCGGGTCTGACCAACCCCGCCCCGAACGTTCTGCTTGCTGAAGTCCTGCAACTTCAACACCTGCAGCTCTCTGCTACGGAAACCCCCGCGAGCAGAGAAAGCCGCAGCTGGCGCTTCCTCTCACACCCGTAACGCGAGCGGTGCCGCTCACTCAGCCGCAGGCGTCCCTCGGGCCAACAGGCCGCACGGCCACGGAAATGGCCCCCGCCCAGACGTCGCCTGCCCGGGGCGTAACGGCCGGGCCCAAGGGTAAAGCAGAGAAGCCGCTCTGGCCGGGGTACCTGGGACGCCCGAGGAACCGGGGCGGGCTGCCGGCGGCTGCACTCGCGGCTCTGGGGGTGGACCGAAAGCCCGTTAGGGAAAGGGGCACGCGGCGCGACGCGCCACCCGCCAACGGCCGCGCTGCGCCGACTCACCAACACCCGTTCCGGCTGCCTCCGCGCGAGCCCCGCCTGCCACGTGAGAGCCTTCACGTGATTCTCCGCCGATGGGTTCCCCGGCAACGGCGCGCGCACACAGGCTCGGGGCCATGGCGGCGACGCGGCCCGGGCTGCCCCGCGGGAGGCGGCAGCGGCCGGACCGTGAGTGAGGCTCCCGCCGCGGACGCCGGGACCGGGGGTGGCGGGGCAGGGCACTGCCGAGCCCGCAGCGGGCTCCGGGTGCTGTAGGGGTGCTCCTAGTCTACGTACGCTGACTTGGTGAAGGCGTGGCCTTCCAAACTACTGGTGGGGGTTTGAAGGACGAGCCACAACAGAAAGGATACTTCACCTAGCAAAGCTGTATTTACGCACGCACCCTGCACGCAAGCCGAACACGACAAGAAAACGCTGACCTCTCCAACCAAGCAAGAAACTGATCCAGAAACAGATTTGTTTTAGTAAATATGGTTGGGCAGGACAAGGCTGGTAGGGCACAGCCTGTGCCCAAGCTGTCCTCTCAACCATCTGGGAAATCACTGTTGCTGTTATGCCCCCTTTCTTTTTGTGGATGCTGCCTGGTCCCCCTGGCTCTCAGAACCATGCCCAGCTACCTGGAAAGCATTAGCTACCACAAGCCTGTGCATAAACACACAGGGAAGGGCATAGGCAAGCAGCTTAGCCAGACAGCCACAGCCCAAGGACATAGCTGCCCACAGTCAGACTACAGATACCCTGCCTTACCCTGCGGTACTGGGAGGGGGCGAGTACCTTTTAGGGTAAATTGGTGGTGTTACCATGCAGCAACTTAAATCCTGATACAGGCTTGAATCTAGGTTTTTCTGGTATCAAGTAACCTCTGTATCCTTTCTTCTCCTCTGCACAGTGTCACAACATCTGGAAAAAAGTAGTTTTCTAGATGGCTATTTTCTTCCAAATGAAGTAGACCTTCATCAGGTAATTGTATTGCCAAAAGCAGAATGGGCAAGGATTCAGGACAATCTTGGCAGCTCAACTAGAGAAGCAGCACGCATCCTTGCTGAGAAGAAGGAACAGGAAGAAATGTACCTACGCTCCAAAGCGGCTGTAGAAAAACAGCCCAATACCATTAAGGTAAGCACAAGATACATTTACAGACAAAGGGGTTAGTTTTCATCTGTGAAAAACTACACATGGTAACATTTCTAGTTGTACTCCCTTTGTTTAACATTTGCTTTTAAATATGCATTTTAACTAAACTCCATTTAAATACATTTAACTTTTTAATTATAGCTAAAATTCAAAATTAAGAAAAATAAACATAAAGTACATCACTCTTGTAATGGTTTTACATTTTTAATCTCTGTGCTTTAAATGTGATTTCTAATTTATGTGCACTATAGGCCCTGGCACAACAGAAACTTAAAGCCAAACAATTACGTGAAGAAATGGAAGAAGAAGAAAGAAAGTTACTTGATTTGGAAGAAGAACAGTTCCAAGCAGCAAAGCGGAAGGAGGCTATCGATCATGCAAAAACCTACTTATACTATCAGAATGACAGAGTCAAAGAGTTGCATGTTTGTTGACCACTAACAGTTTTAAAATTCAAATTGTACTGAATTTCTTTAAACACTTCTGAACATGCAGATTACTTTCAATGTTCTCTTGCAGAGTGCACTTCTACTTGCTGAAGTCCTTAAGGAAAGAGATGCTCAAATTGAATTTAAGAAGTTAAAGTCAGATGTTAAAAAAAAGAAGGATGAAGGAAGGGAACATGAATATAAAGAAGCTATTCTCAGAGAGCAAGAAAAGGCTCATCAGCGCTACCTGGATCAGCAGGCCCTACGCAGAGATCAGCTGGAACAGTAAGTAATAATTAATCAAAAGTAATTCTATCACTTGAAATCTCTTGTCACAAATACATTCTATAAGGTTTTTGCAGAAACTTACTAATAATTTCTTCACAAAGGTAACATTTTAGAAGAGAAATCCAGAGCGACACAAAAAGGGAAAAGCAGTGTCTTTTATGTGCCAACAGCCCGCAAGTTGCCTCTGGTAGGCATCAGTAAGATTTAGTCAAATTGCTATTCAAAAGTGGTTACCAAAAGTGTATTTTAATTCAGTTTTTGTCCCAGAAAAGGAAAAGGTTAAACCAGATTTTCCATTTGTCTATAACTACATTCCAGAGAACACATCAAGAGAAGGCATCACTGCCACCTCCATTCTCTCAGCTCTTAGGGAAGTCTTATGGTGTCATCCCTGGTGGTATTGTTAGGACTGGTTCTGGTTAGAGTCAAATTCCCTGAGGCAGAAGAAGGGCTCAAAGTCTGATCTCACATATTCCACGTCCAACACATAAATCCTTGCAGAATTTAGTACAGAAAAGTACCAGTTTAATCATAGAACCAGTTTAAGCTGTTGCCTGCACACCCACGAGCAGTATTGCTACAGTGGGACTTTCTGGGGAAATTTTGTTCACTGAGAATGCAGCAGGGATAGCCCAGAACATTATGAATGCAGTGGTGCTAAGGGGTCATCCAGATAAAACCTGTTACTACCAGACTACAATCTGTGAGCACACTATAGCTAATTTCTGGTCAGAGAGGACTGAAGGGCTACCACTGCAAACAATGAAGCTGTTTTCCACCTCTGGTATTTTACCCACCTGTAATTCAAAGTATCTCATCCTTCAATGCAAGGTACCTATGGTCAGACAGAATCTGTATCTTTCTTTTATTCTGTTCATTACTTCATGTAAGCCCTAGCCGGTTTATTCAACTCCTTTCCCCAATTCAGAATAAAAGAGCACCAGCACCAGGCGGATCTGGCCAAGCTAGAAAACAAAAGAGAAGGAGAACAGATACAGAGATTGAACCAACTGTACCAACTGGAAATTCAGAGAGGAAAAGAAAAGGAACAGGAGGAAAAAGTTGAACGCCAGAGGCTGTATCACGTAAGTAACAAGAAATGCTTCTTTCACTTTGGCTGTCTGGAGTGGAATGCTGGCAGCTGTATATCTGTACAGGCCTGCTGGCAGCAGGAGGCTTGCTGACAGCTTTAGTGGCATCGGATCACTGGCCTAACCTGGCAGTTGCAGGCCATGTCTTTCCTCTGTGCTTTTGAGAAAGGCCTCTTGGAAGCAGATGCCTTCTCTTGTCTGCATGGATACTGGCAATTGATGCTTTGACTGGTCTGTGATTAAAAAGCCTGCTGTAAACATCAAGGAATATTCCTTTTGACTTTGAGAACTGAATTTGGTTCCATGCACCTGCTGCTTTAAGCCCATTTTGCTTTGTTAGGAAGAGGGAATAGCCTGAGTCTGAAGACAACACACAACAGTTTCTTTTTAACTTGCCTTTCCTTTCGTGAGTGGAGAGGTTTAGAAGGTTTTAGACATGCTGCCTTCTCAACACAATCTAGAAATGCCTTGGAACAGTTCTGTCCAGCATACAAAAGTGTTGGATTTTTTCACATAAAGTCATAGAAAACTCTCCTTCAGCTATGATTTGGATTTCGGTGAGATGGGTCAGAAGCATCGTAGTCTGTGTGTGTTGGTGGGGACTGCATAGTCCCATTCCTCTCAACACCCTCCTCTCTCATGTGCGTGAATGTGAGTAAGGGATAATGCTCACTGCATTTTACAGTGGTTTGTTTGTGTAATGGGGCTGGGGAAGCAACAATTCTCCTTTTCCTTCCTCCTATCTACTATCTCTTCTTTCATGCATGTTTAAAAAGGGAGGCAGGAGTAAGTGGAAGTACTGAGAAGCCCTTTCACCTCTTCTTTCTTTGAAAGAAACATAAAATGAGGGAGAACATGAAGTGATTCTTTTAAGTTGCTACCACAGGCCCAGGTTTTCAAAACTTAATTGGTTATATCAGGACTCTTTTGCCCATGCAGGAGCACATAAGTGACCAGAAAATCATCAAAGCAGTAGAAGAAAAAAAACAAAGGGAAGAAGACGATCGGATTAAAGCTCATTTTAAAGCAAAGGAAACTATTGCCAAGCTGGTAAAACAGAAAGAAGCTGAAATGCGTAGGTAGGTACTAAGATAGAGTATAAACTTTAAATAAACTAGCAGTCATATTCACATCTTTCAGACTGATGATGCAACACATACCACAGTTTTTCTAAAAATAAAATTCTACTGATAAGGGCAGTAGAGAATTCAGGAGAAAAAGAAAATTCTTTCACAAACTTCTTAGTAATAGGTGTGCGAGTGTCCTGGTTTCAGCTAGGGTAGAGTTAATTTTTTTTCTAGCAGTCAGTTGAATGTCATGTTTGGGAGTCAGGATGAGCAGTGCTTGTAACACCCCAATGTTTTTAATTGTTGCCAAGCAGTCAAGGACTTCTCGGTTGTTCATACTGCCCTGCTAACAAGAAGGTGAGGGGCACCCAGAGAGCCAGGAGTGGACACAGCCAGGGCAGGTGACCCAAACTGGCCAAAGAGAGTATTCTATGCCAATTACTACCATCATGGTAGCAATTGGCACCTGTTGTTCTTCAACCTTCAGCAACCCCACAGCAGAAGGGTCCTCCGAGAGCCCTGGCAGTAGACAATTGGCAACAACAAAAATCATCAGGGTGTTACCAGCACTGCTCATCCTGACTCCCAAACATGACATTCCACTGGCTTCTAGAAAAAAAATTAACTTTACCCTAGCCAAAACCAGGACAGCGTGTGTGCAAGCAATTTCTCCACACTTCAGCACACAAAGACCTATGGAAGTGCAAAGCTTTACACCACTGTGGTGGGAACAGTGGTTTTTCATATGGTCTGCCCAGCCTCCACTTCCTCAACAATTAAAAACCTTTGTCAAGATGCCTTGACAAAAGTATTTTTGGGCATAAGGTATATTTACCTGAGTTTGCATCAAGAAAAATAATTTTACTTACTAACTATGCATTGGTGTTAATTAGTTATATTGCGTTATTAAGGGAAGATGGTTCACCTATTTAACTATGAGAGTACAGCATCAAGATCCCATTGAGGCTATGTATGCTAGGCAGACTCCTCTCCATGTGCTTCATGTCATTATTGCAGCAAAAAGCTGGCACTACAAGAATACAGGGAACACTGATTTGCTAAATCAAATAAATAATAAAAAAGAAAAAAAAAGAGCAACACAAGGACATCAAGGAGCTGTGTGGGTGGGATGGCTTTTGTGTCAAGAAGAGAGAGGACTAGAAGTGGGATTGCTGAGTTTGGTAGCAGTGATACTTCAGATGTGTATGTTATGGTAGCTTATGTTCCTCCACAGATTAACACAGGAACACCAAGACAAAATTGTTTGTCAATTAGCTGTACAAATGAATGAGGCATTAAAGAGGGAAGATGATCGTCTTGTTAGAGACATTGCAAAAAAAGAAGCCGAACGTGAAAAAAAACACAAAGAAAAAGAAGCAAAAGAAAAGGCTGCCATTAAATCTATTGCTGAACACAGAGCCACTGTGGTAAGAAATCTAGCCTGTTTAGTCCTGCTTAGTCCAACTGAGGAGCTGGGCCCAGATCTCAGTTGGTGGCTCTAGTGCCATGCATCAGCATGATTCATCAGGCCCACTGACATCTTTCCCCCACTTCGTTGTTGGGTGAAAATCTGCCGGGGCTGCTGAAAACCTCAGGCTTGGACACTGGCCAGCCACAATGAACATGCTTATCAGAACACTGCTACAGTGCTGCTTCTGCTGAAAGGTAGCACTTCCAAGCTAACAGGCTATCTCCTTGGTTAACTTTTTTATGTATTTTGTAAAGTACAGATGAAGATGAAAGAGGAGAGAGAGAGAGAGGAAAAAGAAGAGGGTAAAAAAGAACTTAATGCCCTAATAGAAAATAATCGCATCCACCTGGAAATGGAAAAAGCCAAGAAAAAAAGACAACGTGACATAAACATGGAAGTACAGAAAATTCAGATCCAGCAAATGGTAAACAGAAAAGACTCGTACCCTGTCTGCATCTAAACAAACACCACTAACTGCTGCCTGAGAAAAGAGGAAGGTTGCTGCGATTTGTTTAGGGTTTTTTATTTGCAGGTTTTGTTTTGTTGCTTTAAATCATATATGCTCCACACAGGTTGGTGTTGGGGACCAGCCTCCTCTCAGAGCAGTGGTGCAAGTCAAGTCAGGTTTGCAATGACAGATGACATCCTTTCCTGTGCCACCAGATACTGCTGCTGCTCTTTTATTTCCTGAGCAGGTTACCAAAGAGCAGCAGCTGATGTTCACTCAACTGTTTAATGTACACTTTTTGTGGTGCGTACTGCAGGGGAGAGAAAAGGGAAACGATGATAGTTACCACGTAACATAACTGCAGATTTCCTGTAAGCTTTTATCCTAAGTTTTAAGGGCTAGTTGTGTTGTGAAGAAATACTAAGCTTTGTTATCCCTTTTCTTCACCAGGCTGAAAAGCAGGCAAAAAAACAACAGGAAAAGCAAGCGGATTTGGACTACGATGCTCAGAGAGAGATTATTTCACTTTGTAAAGAGCGTGAATTTCAGAGCTATGCAAAGCAAGTAATTGAATCAGAGTCCAGGACTACACATCATCTTTATCCTCTTCTCAAAGCATCCAAAGATGGAAGAGGACTTGGACACAAGCCATCTTCCAGAGGAAAAGAAGGGATAAATGCTGATTTTTAAGCACAGGATGGTGCTGGCTCCCATTTACCTTGTTGTACCTGTACTACGTCTCAAAAAGTTAAATACACAGAAACTATCAAGTAAGGAAAGGCAGAAGTAATTTTCATGTGGCCAAAAATCCACCTTTTTAACCTATGGGCAGAGTTTAACTATGAATTATCTACTTCAAGTATATACTATGAATTTGGAAGTCCATTTGAAAAAAAAAAATTGCCAGAGAAGAACTTGGTATATTCTCAATAATCCCCAGCTTGTATTTCATGAAAGTTAGTTCATTAAACTTGAGACAGAAATGCATAATATAGCATTGACCATCAGTGTAACCCATTCCAGCTCACTATTACTGCTACATAGTTGTTATTCATTATTGTAAAAATTCACTGTCCCAAGTTTTTCAGGCCCTGGACACAAATTCCCAGTGCAAAAGGTCATATTTTTCACTATGAAAGTTAAGTATTCCCCGTAACAGGAAAAAAACCAAAACTTCACAGAATCTACAGGAGAAAAAACAACCTAACACAATGAAAGTTTGAAATTATGCTACTGCAGCTTTCATAGCATTTTGCAACCAGCTGTATAAAGCAAATGTCATACTACAAAGTAGTTACTATATATGAAAATATATAATTCAATCACAACCCTTAGAAAGTCACCTAAGAAGCAAATAGGTCCCAATATAGTAGCAAATAGCTACCACAAAAAGAACATAGCATCAAGAACAACATAGTTCTGTTTTTTCAAAAAGGCTAACAATGATTCAATCTGTGGTAAATAGATCCTGATCTAAAACTGCTCCTCAGATTCCTCAACTGACTTATTCTCCAACACAAAAGTCACACACACATCTCACTCCTTAATTATCTTAATTTTACTATCACGTTCCTGCTTTAGAGTCAGGATTTCCTACAATGACTTCTTCCACCAGTATCCTGGGTTCTAAACAGGGTGGCCCCCTCTTCTGGAGTCCACTAAAACCAAACCCCCAATACATGTGAAGCTTTGCTTTATTGCACACAACCTTCTGTTCCAGCACCCCTGAGCTGCCAGTCTGTTGGCCAAACTAGAAAATGACACAAGTTCTAAAAAAGAAAAATTAGGAGAGTTATATACAAAGGATACTTGACAATATTTTAGTTTATAAAACAAGTCTTTTGCGTGTCTTCAAGTTTCTAAGCCTGGCTTCCCGCAGCAGCAAGCTCTGAAGAAAGCAGAGGACTTTGAGACTTGGGCTGCCCCAGAGGTGAGGTCCTTCCCGCAAGCTGAGAGCCAGTCAGAGCTGGTTTTACCTCCCTTACAATGTAGAACAGCTGGATACAAGATGGATGCAGTCCTTCACGACTGCATCAGCCACCTCCTCGAGGAGCCTCTTCCCAGCAGGGCAAGGCACTTATGGGAGGACCTCATCCAGCTCCCGGGGTGGCTAAGGCCTTTTCTCGGGGAAAGAGGCACTTTTGATGGTCAGGTAATGGGTAAGGCGAGTTTCCAACAACCCGAGCCACAGGCAGGCCTAGCGGGACGAAGGTTATATGTGAGACGTGGCAGCTCACGGGGCCAGGCCGGGCCAGAACGCTACACCACCGGCCGCGCAAACTAGCGGGGAAAAAAAGCCGCCGAGGCCGAAGCATAAAGACAGAGGCGGAGATGCTGTCACAGCCTCTTACCGGGTACGGGCTCACCTACTAGTAAACGGCTATTTCACGAACCGGCTACGGAGCAGGGGGCTCGCTCATGGCCGGGCCGGGGCCTCCACGACAACGGCCGCTGCTCGGCTACCCGACTCCGGTCCCTGAAAGGAGAGGCGCCTCAACCGCCAGCCCGGACGTCGCGGCCCTGCCCGAAAGAGCGGACGGCGCCCGCCAGCAGCTCCCCGGGGTGGAGCTGGGCGGAGCACTGTGGTGCCGCGCTAAGAGCCGCTATACACCGTCCGGCTGCAGCTTTGCCCTCGTTCCTTGCCGCCATTGGCGCCGCCAGATAATGCCGCTCCCCTCCCACCCTGTTAGGGCCGGGACGCTGCCTTGCCCTCACCGTCCGTAAGGATCCGTCCCTTTCCCAGCAGACTGTGCCGCCGCCCGGAGAGATGGGAGGTCGGTCGGCCCGCGGCGGAGAAAGGCGGAGGATGGACTGTGAGGGTCCGGACGCGGCCCGCCGGGAGGCAGAGGTGGAGCGCGGCCGTCGCTCGGACCGCCGGGCCGTGGCCCAGGAGCAGCTGGCCCAGGAGCAGCTGGCGCAGTGAGTCCGGCGGGACCCTCAGGGGTTGGGAGGGGAGCGAGGTCTGGGTGAGAAATCCGCCCGCCGCCAACTCCGTGCTGTCAGGAGCCGCCGGACAGGAGCGGGGTAATAGGGGTAATGCAGCTGAGACGACCCCGCTCCGGCGGAGCAGGCCTCTGCCCGGGCAGCCCGCGACGGGAGCAGCACGCCTACGGCGGTGCCGGGCTCGGGTGACTCACTTTGAAACCGTTGCTTCTGATCCACCGCCCTCTGGTCAGGCTGAAAACCTGTCATCTCTTCTCGCCCTCTGTTTTGTCCATGACTATGCTCTAGCTTCAGAAACGCCTCTTGTTGCCAGCAACTCTATCATAACAAATTCAATAAGACTGTTTGTATTCTGGCACTGGAAGCAAGTGGCTTGTCTCCCTAAGGCAAAACTCCTTATTATCCTGCTTCCCCCAGCCCAGATTCCTTCACAGATCGAGCTAGCAGAGGCTAACAACCACAACATGTGCTACACCGTGCTATGGCAGTACTTGGAAGTCAGCTAGCAAAGGCCCAGCTCGTACAAGGAGTGAGCTAACAATTAAACAGGCTAATAAAATATGATCTAACATTCAAGTCCATTTGCTGGTCATGCTTGCTTTTGCTAGCATAAGCTGAACTCTTGCACTAGGATTGAACTTGGTCAAAGGCTTTGCAGTTACCTTTCAAAAATTGTGCTTCTGCTTTTGATCTCTGACATTCTGCTTNAGGAGAACAGATACAGAGATTGAACCAACTGTACCAACTGGAAATTCAGAGAGGAAAAGAAAAGGAACAGGAGGAAAAAGTTGAACGCCAGAGGCTGTATCACGTAAGTAACAAGAAATGCTTCTTTCACTTTGGCTGTCTGGAGTGGAATGCTGGCAGCTGTATATCTGTACAGGCCTGCTGGCAGCAGGAGGCTTGCTGACAGCTTTAGTGGCATCGGATCACTGGCCTAACCTGGCAGTTGCAGGCCATGTCTTTCCTCTGTGCTTTTGAGAAAGGCCTCTTGGATATGTCACGTGGCACCCCAGTTTTGACTGTTGTACAACTGAGAAAGGCTACTGTAATAAGATTGTCCTTGACAACCGAATTTAGGTTCAACTTACCTGCTCTGGTTTAGGCCTGTTTTCCTTTATTAGGAAGAGGGAATATCCCGAATCTGAATGTGAGTGTCTTTTTAACTTGCCTTTCCCTTTATAGTTAGAGATGCTTAGAAAATTAGTCAAGACCTATTCACCACACCTACTGTTTCTATCCCCATAACTGCTTGAGCAAGGATACTGAAGTGAATGTATTGAGGATTCATTGGCATGAAAGTAACAGGAGAGAATTCCATGGAAACCTTGCTTGTTTTCCCTCCAATGCTTCTTCTCACCTCAACTGCACAAATTTTACTCCATTTACTCCCAATCTTGTCTATGCAACAAAGGCTATATATACTCGTAACTACCCCTTCTGTGCAATTAGAAAATGCCTTGCACCATACATTTTATGATTCTACAGACTTTTACTGCTTGAGCATTTCATTGTCAGGGCACACAGAATGGCAGCTGTACAGTTCGAGCCAGTGGGAAAGTAAAGAAAGAAACTTAAAGATTCTGTGCTTGGGGCTGCAACCACATACAAATTTTACTTTTGTGATAGTTTGTGCTGTTTTGTGGTAGTTTGTGTCATTCTCTTCTTTCTCTGAGTTTCAGTCCTCTATTGATACGCTGACACAACCAAAGAACTCTTATTCTAGGCTAGGCCTGAAGTCTTTGCTAGACAGAGTTTTTTTTTGGGAGGGGGGGTGTTGTTCATGTTTCCAGAATTTACATAAAAGTACTTTTCCATTTGAACAGGAGTATGTGGCTGAACAAAAAATAAAGCTGAAAACAAACAAAAAGATGATGATGATCAGATTAAGGCTTACATTAAAGGAAAATAAATTATGGCTGATCTGACAAGAGAAAAATATGCAGAGAGAGACTAATAGGTGGGTGTAGGGCTACAGTTTTCAGTATTAAGATTCAAACTTGTCATTTAATTCTGTGAAATATGTTACTCTGAATTCTTGTATCAGCAAAACCAGAACTTTGTGATGGAAGCACTTTTTCTGTAGTTAAAACCTGAAGTAGAAAGTCAGTAAGAAAAGCCTACCAGTTCCATCAGTAATTGGTGCTGCTGCAGGTGGAAGTAGGATTGCTGGCTTTTTAAGGAGAAGTGCCTCAGGTAATTTGGGCAGATATCCAGGTATGTTACAGTAGCTCACCTTCTTTTGCTGGCTCATACAGGAGCATAAGGACAAAGCTTTTGCCCAACTAAATGCACAGTCAAATGAGGCATGTAAGATTGAAGATGATCATCTTGCTAGAGGAGCTGCAGAGGTAGAAGATGAATACTAAATAAAAAGCAAAGAGGAAGAAGCAAAAAAAAAAAAAAAAAGGCTGCTATTGAATCTATTGCTGAACACAGAACCACAGTGGTAAGAAATCTAGCCTGTTGCACAGTCTGTTTTGTCATATACTTGTATTTCTGAATGCCTTTTAGAAACACCATAAATTCTAGCAGTTTTTCTGGAGCAAGACATATGCAAGTTCTCACTTACTAGTTGTCTCTGATATTTACTACCTATAATTTCAAAAGCAACCCCTTAAAGGTGTAAGCAGAACACGTGATGATGCTCTCTTTAGAAATTAATTGTAAGGCTCTATAGTTGTTGTTAATTTGTGCAATTTCTGGACTCTGCATTGCTTAGCCCAGCTGAGGAGCCTGACCTGAATCACAGTTGATGGCTCTAGTGCCATGCATCAGCATGATTCATCAGGCCCACTGACATCTTTCCCCCACTTCGTTGTTGGGTGAAAATCTGCTGGGGCTGCTGAAAACTCTGGGCTTGGATGCTGGCCAGCCACAATGAATGTTTATCAGAACACTGCTACAGTGCTGCTTCTGCTGAGAGAAATTGTATTGAAAGTGTATTTCTTAAAATACAGATGAAGATGAAAATGGAGAAAGAGAAAGAGGAAAAAGCAGAAGATGAGAAGGATCATAATCAGTGGATGACAGCAGATCGCATCTACCTGAAAAAGGAAAAAGCCAAGAAACAAAAACAACATGATGCAAACGTGGAAGTACAGAAAATTCAAATCCAGCAAATGATAAATAGAAAAGACTTATACCCTGTCAGCCTTGTCAGCAAGAAGTATGCATCTAAACCCATACATGGTACCTTATTGCTTGGATAGGAGAGAAAGAGGAAGCTTGCTGTGGGAACGTGTGTGTGGTGTTTCAGTTTTTACCTGTGAGCATCACAAGTGCTGATGTTGAGGAGCAGCCTCCTCCCAAAGCAGTGGAAAAAATCAGGGAGAATTACCTGGGAGTGTCGGAAAAGAAGATGCTGG
>VXBZ01000399.1:1479-20046 GCA_013399135.1 Heliornis fulica | reverse complement strand
AGCCGGGGGCAAGAGCCCGGACTCACTCCCTCCAGGCGGGCAGGAGGGCTCGGCCGCCGCTGAGCCGCTTGGAGCAACAAGCATCTACCTTGGCTGTCCCCGTCGGGAAGAGTCACGGTCCAGCGGCCTGGAACTGGCCTTCAGCAGGCGAATGCAACTCGTTTCAGTTTGGAACAGGAGAGATTTAAAATATATATAATATATACTTTTATTATTCACCCGTTAACTCCATTATATGCCAATCATGAGCTAGTTTCAGCAGTTACATTCCCTTGATCACGTCTTTACGAGGATGCAATTAAACCAAAACAAAGGAGACCGCTGACGCCAGCGGGGAGCGGCGGCCGGCGCTGCGGGAGGCCGGTGCATCCGGGCGGGGAGCGGCTGGGTGGCTGCTTCGGTTCCACCTCTCCCGGGGCGGGTCTGGCTTTGGCGGAAAGGACGAGGGCAGCAGCTCTGCCGGACCCGGCGCTTTGGCGGCACGGCGCTCTCCTGGCAAGGGCTCGTTTACTGCAACACCAGTCCGACCTGGGGGAGCCAAGAGAGATGGTAGGTCAGGGTGTGCCCATCACCTCGGCTCCAGGCCCGGCTCCAAGCGGGCACAGCTCACCAGGACTCGCCCTGCTGGCCTGGAGGGCTCAGTGTGGGTTTCCCCATCGGTCTGGGGGTAGATGGGAGTAGGGAGAGCCCTGAGCGTGCAGCCAACGGGCGTGTGGGCTCTGCCCAGCTCTGATCTGGGTTGGGGACAGGTGTGTGGGGTGTGACAGGTCCTGGCAGTCTGTGAGACAGCTCTGACAGGCCAAGGTTGCTTCCAGGTAACGAGATTTGGAGAAGCTGCTTCCTGATACAGCAACAGGCCCCTCTGTGGCAGCTGGCACCGCTGGGAGCTCTCTGGCTGTGATGGGACACCAGGCTCTCCAAATGCCAGGCTCTCCAGGACACCAGGCTCTCTGGGATGCCAGGCTCTCCAAATGCCAGGCTCTCCAGGACACCAGGCTCTCTGGGATGCCAGGCTCTCCAAATGCCAGGCTCTCCAGACCACCAGCTCTCCCAGCTGGAAAAGGGGCTGCTCAAACATGCCTGCAACTGCACAGAGCTTTCAGAAAGGCTCAGTGGCACTGCAAGGCTGGCACCCACAGAGACCTGGCTTCACCACTTGTGAAGGGAACCAAAGCTTCGTTACTGCTGTTAAGGCATTAATTAGAGGCTTTGACATAGCACAGGCAGCTTCTGGTTCTGAAGCACCATCCTCTCCAAGGAGGCTGCGGATCAGACAGATGCTGAACCACATCTGCAGGGTGAGGACATGGCAGCAGGGTGAGGAGCTGCTGGCCCTGGGGACAAGGGGACACCCTAGAAATCCTGTGGCTGGGCCCCTCTGCATGTGCTACCAGGGACTGCACTGCCAGAGCTCGTCGTCACCACGGGGTCCTGCTCAACGACCCAACGGCTCTCAAGCTTGTTCACCTTGTCCCACCACACCAGAACGACACACAGTATGTGGTGTCACTGTGTGGTGACACCTGGGTCCTGCACAGGCTCACAGCAACTGTGTCCCAGCTACACACAAGCCACCATCAACCACCGGTGTCCGATCTGTCACCTCTGCCTGTCCCCTCCCCGTGCCTGGCTGCAGAGGGAAGAGGTCACCTGTGAGGACGTGCCTGAGGTTAAGGACTAGGAACCTGCTCTAGTGCTCTGGGGGGACAAGTGGTGAGCCCTTCCCTCTGTGCAGGGACAGCAGGGACAGCAAGAGGAGCTGCTGCTAGACACCCCCACAGCTGGCCTGGGAAGGCAGAGGTGTCACAGCACCCTCATCTCCCTGGGGCTGAGGGCATGAGACCCCTCCCCACACGCTGCCTGGGCTGCAGGAGCCCACAGCCCTGAGGCACTGACCTTCTCTGGTGCCATGCTGGGACACTTCCAATTGTACAGGTAATACTGCAGGTTCCCGTCCCCGATCCCAAACTTCAGCTTCTCCAGGAAGGTTTTGTTTTCCATGAGATCCAGTGCATTGAAAACGTCGAATCCTTTCTGCAGAGGTGAGACACGAAGCCATCAGCCCAACATGCTGGGGAATTCCTGCCATCTGTGAGCTGCCTGCCCCCCTCCATCCACTCTGCACCCCAGAAGAAGGGACTGAGGCTGACAGGGAAGAATTTCACACCAACATACCCACCCTCAACTCAGGTGCTACAGACAGGGTGGAATCCTTTGCTGTAAGAACTGTAGAGACCCTGAGCCCAACTCAACGCTGACCAGAGGGTTCAGCGTACCCCATGTTCCTGTCCTGAGTGGCAAATCCTTTAGGATCACATCCCTGCCCCATGGCCAGCCCACCCCATAAACCCCAGGGTGGCCAGGCAAGAGGTGAGCTGCCTGGTGACCCAGCTGGTGCCAGCGAGCCGCCGCAGCCCTGCCATCGCTCACCGACTTGGCGAGGATGAGAGCGTCGCTCATGAGGTCGATGAGAGGCGTCTTGGTGTGGACGTTGTAGAAGGAGTAAGCAGCTTTCAGGCTCTTGTGAGTTGGGTGGTTCATGATGGTGGAGGGCAGCGTGTAGAAGCTCAGGAAGTCTGTCACCTCCCCTGGGGCGCTCTGGAAGCAAGAAGTGACACCACAGCACATCAGAACCTGGATACAGCCCAGCTGGAGACTCAGAGGGGGTTTGCCAGCCTGGAGCGGTGCGTGGGCTCCCTGTGAGGAGACTGGGGGCAGCCCAGGATGGAGCAGCACCATCCTCCAGCAGCTCCCACCCTGGAAGAGCATCTCACTGCCCAGGGCACAAACCTCCATGACTGCTCCCACAACTCACTCCACTCTACCATTGGAGGCAGCTCAGGAAACCCCCACCCCATTTTGCTCCTGCCCCCTCACCTCTACCACGAAGGTGTCAATGATGTTCTCCTGAGGTAAGAACCAGTGCTCCACCTCCTCCTGGCTCATGACAGGTGTCAGGTGGAACTGCTTCAGGTACTCGGTCAAGAGCTTGTGCACTGCAGAGATATCTCTGTGCTCCATTGGCCGCAGACCCGGAGTCTTGGGAGTCTACAGGAAGTGGGACAAATCATTTGGGTTGTTTGCACGGTGCCTTTTTCACCCAACAGCTCTCCAACAAGTGACACTGAGACACTCTGTGCTTCCATCAACCCCTTTTCAGTCCCTCAGCCCAGCATTCTCCCCCCATCCCAGCATTCTGCCCCCAACCCTGCTTGCTCAGCAGAAGAATGGATGGGACACCATGCCATGACACCAATGGTGCCATGACAACAATGGCAAAGACCCCAGAGAAGCCCAGTGGGTCCCAAAGCCCCAGGTGCCAGGTCAAGTCCTGCTGGAAGGGGCCTCCTCCCCACCAACACCGCAACATATCAGCTGGCCTCCGGGTCTCCTCCCAGGTGTCGGGGACTGGCTGGGAGATGTGCCCTGGGCACCTCAAGGAACCACCTGATGGTGTTTCCATCTGGGTTTATTTCTAATCTAGGGCTGGGACTGCTCAGAAAAGCCCAGATTGAGCAGCATGGGCTGCTTCTGGCTCTGGGTTTCTGCAGACACATCAGCAGGTACATGGGAGTGGCCGGTGCCTTTGTTGAGGCGTGAGGCAGAAGAGAGGAGCCATACACTGCCCAGGAGTGAAGCAGTGCTCTCCAACCACACCAAGCAGCTTGGACCAAGAGAAAGAAGCCAACAAGGTCGGGGAACAGGGTGGCAATTTGAATGTTTTGTTTGTTTTTTTCTCCCATAGCCAGCTGGGGAACTTCCCCGGCAGGACAACTGCAGTGACAGAACCCATCAGTTTGATGGAAGAATGAGGGACTAACCCAACTCAAGGTCACTCTGAGGCTGTGTTTGGACAGATGAAGGCTGTCATGTCTGTGTTCTTGTTTTACCAGGAGGACAGGATATGACTCACCGTGAAACAAAAGCTCACGGGGTCCTCTAGCTGCAAGAATTTGCCCTTAAAATACAGGTACCCAGGCAAAAATAAATAAAGATTAAATAAAGCACAATGGCTTGACAGACTCATTTACTGCACAAAACAAACCCCAGTTCTCCAGGCAGGGGACACTCTGTGTCTCCAGTTCCCATCCCTCAGCCACTGCTCAACGAGGAGCTCTGCGGCGAGCAGCCCCGGCCGGGACCCACCTCGGGCAGCCGGTACAGCTTCATGGTGCGTTGCATAGTCATGTTCCTGCTCAGGTGGGAAAACTTCACCTCAATGAGCTTCCGAGGGTTCAGGGACCGGTGCCAGTACCTGCAGAAACAGGAGTGGTGGCCCATCAGGCCCATGGAGTCCAACTCCTGGCTCCACACAGGACCAGCCCAGTCAGAGCAGGGCACTGAGGGCATCGTCCAGACGCTGCTTGACCTCAGCCCAGCTGGGGGCTGGGACCACTTCCCTGGGGAGCCTGTCCCAGTGCCCAACCCCCTCTCAGGACAGAGCCTCTTCCTGACACCCAGCCTGACCCTCCCCTGGCACAGCTTCATGCTGTTCCCTCGGGTTCTGTCCCTGGTCCCCACAGAGAGGAGATGGGCGCCTGCCCCTTCGCTGCCCCTCGGCAGGAAGCCACAGACCCCATGAGGTCTCCCCTCAGCCTCCTCTTCTCCAGGCTCAACAACCCCAGGGCCTTCAGCCTCTCCTCGTCAGACTTCCCCTCCAGACCCTTCCCCATCCTCGTTGCCTCCTCTGGATACTCCAACAGTTTTATGTCCCTCTTGCACGGGCACAAGGTTTTCAGAGCCACCATGAGAGGGCAAGGGAGAACATCACACTGGCACAGGAAGAGGCCGGCAGCTCTCACAGATCAAAACAAAGGAGTCCCGAAGCACTTGTGCAGCAGAAAGTCTCCTGTCTGTGATACATGAGCAGCTTAAAGAAAGCTACTGGATTTAATCCTGGAAGAATGGTGTGGGGAGGAGAAACCTGGGCAGGAATCACTCTGTGTCCCAGGGAATCCCACACTCTCTACACGCCACAGAGGGGATCCTGGCAAAGGAAGGTCTGCAGACCGAAATCATAGAATCATAGACTGGCTAGAGTTGGAAGGGACTCCCAGAGGTCATCTAGTCCAACCCCCTGCAAGAAGCAGGGACACCCCCAACTAGATCAGGTTGCTCAGGGCCTCATCCAACCTGGCCTTGAACGTCTCCAGGGATGGGGCATCCACCACCTCCCTGGGCAACCTGTTCCAGTGCTCCACCACTCTCACAGCAAAGAACTTTTTTCTAATCTCCAATCTAAATCTCCCTCCCTCTATTTTAAAACCATTACGCCTTGTCCTATCACAACAGGCCCTAAATCTCTTTGGAGAAGTGGATATGCTCACCTGCAAGTCCCCACAGGCTTGGGCAGCACCACTCCTGCAGTGTAAACAGCCTGAAAAATCCCCTCCAGATGAACCCGCCGCGTGATCTCGCGGATCAGAACTGGAGCCACCCGTTTGGAGCGCAACTTTTTGTGGACACACAGGAAGTTTATCTCTACCATCTTCTTCTCTCTTGGGGAAGAAACAATGCAGAGCATGAGACCTGACTGCCCTGACCTGGGAGGATCACTCAAACACCCTGGGTTATTTACTTCCAGCCCCTCCAAGGGAAAGTGGGGTCAAAGCCTTGGGGAAGGCCAAGGGGCAAGGGCTGGGTTTGGAGAACTCTCCCTTAAGCTGTTATCCAAGGTTTTCCCAGGAAAACTGGTCTCCATCCAGCTCTGGAGGATTTATGTATGCCAGAGCTCTGAGCTAACCTCTCTCATTGAGGAACAGCCTTCACAGCTGCTACCTACAAGATGTCCTTGCACAGGACTTCATTGCCCACCTCAAACACCCCCCACCTTCTCCTCCAAGGACCAAAGCACCTCCGTGGCTGAACAGTGTTGGTCTGGAGCACTCCCAGGAAGCCCCACACGCCACCAAGGGGCAGGACGAGGAATTTGGCCGAGCTGCACTCACGTGTCATAGATGTGGATAGTGGCTGGAATTGCACTGATAAATCCAACCAGCTTCTTGCTGGAGACAACCCTGACCCCACAGTGCCACTGGGGCAACCAGCCCGGAGGACGCAGCGCCCTGGAAAAGAAACACACTTCAGAAGTCACGTCCCATCAGAGGTGCCCTGTGTACCTGCACCTGCCTCTCACTGTCCCAGACACACTGTGTCCTGCTCTGGCTGCCCAACACAGCAATGGGTTTGCAGGGAGGAGGAGGAGAGAGGGACAGTGATGTGACACAGCAGAATCTCCGGGACCCAGGGCAATTCTTGTACTCTGTGGCCACAGGAAGCTCTCACTAGAGACACAGGAGGAAAACCACGTTCCCCAACTCATGAGTGACCTGAGGAAACGGCAGCTGCTCTGCAGCACATCCCCAAGTGTCCCTGCTGGCAGCCACCAGGGCACCAGGAAGCTCCTCAGTTACAAACACTCAAAGGATCAAAACCAAATGNTCCCCAAGTGTCCCTGCTGGCAGCAGCACTTGGCAGCCACCTTCACCCTACAGCTCCAGGGCACTGGGAAGCTCCTCAGTTGCAAACACTCAAAGGATCAAAACAAAGAGGAGGGGGTGAAATCCAGTTTTAGGCTCCCACATTATAAAGAAACCAGGGGTGGGACTGGGCCAGAGACCCCCCCCTCGCTGTGGGGCACCGCACACACGTACAGTGACAGATGGGGAAAGGAGACTTCAGAAAGAAGTGAGATGGGATGAGCCAAGGCAGCTGTGGCACTGTCACTGGGATCAGGCTCACCCACACCCAACCCCCTCTGCTCCACCATCCCTGTGCCACTCACCACAGCAGGAACTCGGGAGAGTAATCGAACCGGAACATGTTGTCATCGTCCTCCACATAGTTCTCGTTCAGAAGCGTGTACAGCTCCTTCAGCTAAAGCAGGAGAGACCAAGTAGGTCAAGAGAGTTACTCAGCCATCAGAACCCTGAGCTGCCCTAAGACATGACCCTAAGAATGCTTCTTGCATGGCTGCAGCAACAGGCAACTGGTGCAGCCGTGTCCCTGCTGCCGGCACATCCCCCTGCTCCGTGCTGCTGGCTCTGGGCTCCTGAACCGGTGCGCTGTGGAGCGGGACATGCTGCAGGACACGCAGATTAAATCCTGCTGCCCTCAGGTCATCTCCTGGGGATGGGCATTGGTCTGGAGGTCTTCTTAAGGGCACACTCCTGGCTTCAGACACCCTTACAGAGCGTGTGGAGAAGTCCCCGTTCACCCCCCTGAAGAACCAGGCCAACACGGGACAGGTGAGCGGTAACTGCCCGGTGGCAGTCAGACCCATCTAACTCCAAGGAGATGGCTTGGCCACTGAGCTGGAGAGGTGCTTGGTGTGGTGAAGGACACGTCCCCATCCCCACAACCATCTTCATCATCCCAAGCACAGAACTGCTGACAGAGAGACACCCTCCCAACACGTGTGTGCACTCACCACACCTCTATCCCCGAGGTCCAGAGCGTCCCAGGTGAAGCCCTGGGGCAAGGTGTAGGGCTCCTGGCGGATGTTGTCTTTGTCTGGCTCAACTGGGCCGTGGGTGTTCACCACTTCTCCTGTAAGAGACAGCAAGGAGCCATGAAGATGCTCACAGCTGTGTGAAGACAAGTCTGGATGACATGTCATCCATGACATCTGGATCTGGTGACCAACGTGCTTCACTTCCCAGTGTGATCTCCCAGCCTCTGGCACAGGTTTCATCACTTCACCCACCCAGTTTGGGATGTGCCACACATTCAACCCAAGAACAGAGAACCAAAACTCCACTTTCAGGGACAATGGTGGAGCAGTTTGGGTAGCAGAGAATCACACACAATCCCAGACAGGTTGGGGTTGGCAGGGACCTCTGGAGATCATCCAGTCCAACACCCCCAGAGCAGGATGCCCTCGAGCAGGCTGCACAGGTCAGTGTCCAGGTGGGTTTGGGGAGATTCCCCAACCTCTCTGGGTAGCCTGGCCCAGGGCTTGGGCACCTGCAGAGTGAAGTATTTTGTTTGTTGTGATGGACTTTCCTGTGTTCCAGTTTATGCCCATTGCCCCTTGTCCTGTTGCTGGGCACCACTGGGAAGTGTTTGGACCTGTCCTCTAGACACCTTCCTTTAGATATGGGTCAGTATTGATGAGATCCCCTTTCAGTCTTCTCCAGAATGGACAGCCCCAGCTCCCTTAGCTTTCCCTCACACCAGAGATGTTCCAGCCACCCATCATCCTCATACCCTCCCTGCAATCTCTTCAGTATCTCCCAGCCTGTCCTGAACTGGGGAGCCCAGCACTGGATACCCAACTCCAGCTGTGGCTCTGCAGGGTCAAGCAGAGGATGAGGAGAACAGAACCTTCATGGACCTGCTGGCCACACTCTGCTCAACACCCCCAGGTCCCATCAGCCTCTTGGCCCTGAGGGCACAGTGCTGGTGACGGAGAAGTGGCTGTTGCCACATCCTACTGTGCAGTGCTGCTTCCCAGCAGGTCACCCCTAACTGTACTGGTGCTGGGGGTTGTTCCTCCCTGGGTGCAGTGACCAAACTGACCAGAGCTTTGGAGCTATGTCCTCCAGGTCCATGGGTGATGCCTTATCCTTCCCCATCCCAGAGCCCCAGCCTCGGCCAGCACTTTCCCATGAGCTGCTCCTCTGGAGAGCGGCTCTCTCCCTGCCATCTGGCAAGTGTGTTTCCTTCCCACCATGCTTAGAGAAGAGCTGCAGCAAACAAGACACCTTTTGTTGACAGAACACTGACTCCTAAAGCCCCTGACTCAGCCAGGAGATGTCAGCTCAAGCACCGGCTTTCTCAGGGATGGCAACGCAGCGGCACCGCTTGAGCGGTGCCAAGACCAGAACGCTGTGCTAATTAGGAAATCCCTTAAAAAGGAATTGAAAAGGTTTCCAGGCAATGAGGAGGTGAAGAAAAACCCAGGGCAAGACCTGCCTCCAAGACATCCACCCAGGAAATGCTCACCCCTGGCTGTCCTCCCTGCTTTGAGCAGGTGCTGAACCACTCTGAAATCCAGCCCCAAATATCCCACTGCACTTCTGTTACCTGACCCTAAGCCGCCTCCTGTCCGTAGGGCTGCGTGCCAGAGCGTGCTGCCTAGCAAGGCCCACGAGTGACACTGTGACCCAGCATGTCACCAGCAGCCAGAGCAAACAGCCAGCTGCCTGTTTTGTGCCTCTCCTTCCCCAGAAGATACCTTCCACCCTTCCTGCAGGCTTTAACCAACCAGAACTGATGTTTGTCACATCAGGATCCTCTGGGAAAAAAAGGCCAACGCAATATCAGGCTTTGCTGTCTTACATAACCTTGTGCCATCTCACTGGGAGCTTCCCAGCACAAAACTGAGACCATCACTCCCAGCAAAGAGTTCAAGGCCACAGAAAGCCTCAGACTGGTTCTGACAACACGAAAAGTGAATCAAACACGGCAAGCAAGAGGGGTCAGACACAACCCCGCGAAGGAAATCACTGCCAAGCAGTCAATTTACAGCCACAACAGGCTTGGACTCATTCTCTAGTTCTCCTGAGCTCTGCCTGAGTGTTGCTGGGGACACACAGGGGCAGGGAGACCATGTGAAGCAATGCCAGGCAACCTGAGTGCTGCAGGTCTGCTCCAATTAGCTGGGGAATGAGCAACTTCCAGTCCCACAGCTCCGCAGCGGCGCGTCCCTCTTCCTTCCAGAGCTGCTCCGCTGCCAAGCGCTGCTGTCACACCGAGCAACGTCCCCACAGGGACAGCAGATCCCTCCTGACAGCTTCAAGAGTAAACCAGAGAAAGGGCCAGAGCAAAGATTAAAGCTGGGATGCAGAGGTGTTCCCAGGGGGAAGCGGGGATGGAGAGATGGGATTCCCTGTCATCAGGGGGACACGGCAGCTCTGGGGTGCAGATGCTCATGAGGTTTGGAGAAGAGACTGAGGGGTGACTTCATTAATGTTTAGAAATATGTTAAGGGTGTCAGGAGGATGGAGACAGGTTCTTCTTGGTGTTGCTTAGTGATAGAACAAGGGGAAATGGTTCCAAGCCGGAACACAGAAAGTTACTTCTTAATATAAGAAGGAATGTTTTCACTGTGAGGGTGGCAGAGCCCTGGGCCAAGCTGCCCAGAGAGGTTGTGGAGTCTCCTTCTCTGGAGACACTCAAGACCAATCTGGAGACATTCCTGAGTGATTTAATCCAGGTGATCCTGTTCAGGCAGGGGAGTTGGACTAGATGATCTTTCAAGGTCCCTTCCAACTCCTGACATTCTGGGACTCTGTTTATGTCTCCACGCAGCACCAGCACCTGCCCATGCCAGAGGCTGATGGGAGCCCAGAAAACCACAGGAAACCTGGGCACAGAATGCTGGGGAGAACCAGCTCAAGGACTAAAACTGAGAGTGACACCCCAATGCAGGAGGATGTCCCAAACGGTTCCTTGTCCCCCAGTGTCCCCCCAACTACCTGCACAGCTCTCTGACAGTGCAGCTGGCTGTGGCAATGATGAACAGTAAGTCAGAGTCATTGAAGGCCAGTGAGGGGGCACCCAGGGACTCACCTGCTGGCTAGAGACCTGCTTCTTTGGGCTCCTTTAAGCAGCCTGGGGACCCCAAGGCTTCCACCAAGGAACCTGAAACCCTGAGGGGCCGTACATACCTAGCTTGGGCACTGGCTGGGTGTCCCAGAACTGGTAGCTTCTCTTGCTGGCTTCTTCCATGGTTTTGGCAGGGCCCTGACCTACAGAGAAGAGCTCGATGGCTTTCTGAATCTCTTGGATCCTCTCAGCAGGTAAAGAGTTCACCTGAAGGCAGAAAAAGAGAGTGGAAAGACAAAATTAATAAGCTGAGCCACAGGGTCTGTATTTCAGCTTCTCATTAGGGGAACCTGGAGCTGACCCTGCCTCGGGGTGCTACCAGGCAGGGGACTCCCTTCCCAACCTGCAACCACTTGTAACCCTTTAGGAAACGGATGAGTACTTTTACCAGCCACCTGTCACACACCCAGAGCTGGTTTCTAGGCAGTCTGGGCTCAAAGGGGATGGACAAACTGACTTAAAATCCTTTAAGCTTCAGCTGAGGGTGCTGTGAGCTCCCAGAACAAACCTCCCTGCCACTCCTTGACCAGCACCCATCCAGAGACACCCTGTGGCAGCCTGCACCCAGCGTTTGGGCTTCCTGCAGTGGATTTTCTCTCCCACAGCTTCAGCCTGCTCCATCTGAGCTGGAGCTTCCAGAGGAATCCTTGGGCACCACTGAGAAGCCAAGTCAAGACAAAGGATACTTTCTTCCTCCTCCCTGTGCAGACATTGGGCAGGGTGGGCAGCTCTGTCCTTGAATTCCCAAGCCCAGCTCCTCCCTGCTTCCCATAGAGGTTAGTTTAGAACACTCAAAGCCCTGATTTCATGCTCTGCACACTCAGGAGGACAAAATATTAAAAATATTTGGATGGGGAAAAGGAAGCTGAGGGGAGACCTTCTCGCTCTCTACAAGTCCCTGCAAGGAGGGTGCAGAGAGTTGGGGTCAGACTCTTCTCTTGGGTAACAAGTGACAGGACAGAGGAAATGGTCCCAAACTGCCCCAGGGGAGATTGAGGTTGGACATGAGAAGAATTTCCCCCCTGAAAGGGTTGTCAGGCGTTGGGACAGGCTGCCCAGGGCAGTGGTGGAGTCCCCATCCCTGGAGGGACTGGAAAGGCCAAGAGATGAGGTGCTGAAGGACATGGGCTAGAGGTGGCCTGGGCAGAGTCAGGCTGGGGTTGGACTCCAGGAGCTTAAAGGTCTCTCCCAACCCAAAGAAATCTGTGATTCTATGAAACCCTCCATGTCCCATGCTCCTTCCCTGAGCACCAGCTGCAGGTCAGGATCAGGCAAAGCCAAGAAGGGGAAGCCAGGCCCTGTTCTGACCCAACCGCTGTTCTCATGCAAATCAAGCAGAGATCAACAACATCACATGTCACCCAAGAAGTGACAAAGCGGCTCTCCTCGTGCTGGCTGCGGGCAGGAGGAAGCTGGCAGGTGGCAACACAGTGGTCCCCTGCCTGCCAGGAGGCAGCTGCTGTCTGGAAAACAGAACCAGGAGGCGCCAGCCTGACCCTCTCAGCGCAGCGCAGGAACCGGCTGGGACACCCAGCCAAGACCGCGGACGCTCCACAAACACCTCCTGCAGCAACAGGAATTCCCACACACGGAGCCAGGCTGGCAAAGGACTCTAAAACTTCAGTGTTTTGAGCAGCCAAGTGCCCAAAACCAGGACTGGGAGATTCTTTCCTTGCCCTAAGCTGTAGCAGAGAGGTTTGGGACTGGGCTGGTGGTTGTGCAGGGCCACAGTGGTGGGTGCTGGTCACCTTCACTGCCTGGTCCTGAGCCTGGTCGGGCTGGTCTCCTCCTTTCTCTTTCTTCCGTTTGGGTTTCTTTTTCTTCTTTTTGGCTCCACTGTCGTTTGCTGGACTCAGGCCGCTAAGGAACAAAAGAAACATCATTAGCGCCTCGGGGGTTTCTTTTGGAGAACATTCACAGGGTTTCTGCAGGTCTCTACAGCAAACCAAGCTCCCTGCTCTGAGTCCAAGCCGCCAGGAGGGGGAATACAAGGTGCACGGGGGATGCAGCCACCTGTCCTCTCCCTGGCATCCCTCCCAGGTCCTGAAAGGGAACCGGCAGCAACATCTCCCACCCCACGGGTTTGCTCAGTGGTGGGGGGCAGGTCCCACACTGCAGGTGACGATGTCTTTGTCGACACACCACCCCGCTCAGCCCCGGGAGCCCAAATCCACCCCACAGAGAGGCAACAACACCCATCTTAGGGCTTTTCCTCCTCTCTGAGCCTGAGGATGGATGTGGGAGCATGGTCCAGCCCTGGAGATGAGGCATGGAGGGTCTAGTGGCTAAGGACACTGTGCCAAACGTCCCCCCTGCTGCAGAGGTGTCAGTCTTGGGGAATGAGTGGCTCTTACATTGGAAAATGAGCATATTGTTATGCTGGAGCTGGCAAATTGCCATTGAAGGGCAAATCTCTTTATAAGCAGAGCATCATAATAATATCAGTAATAATCAATAATAATTTATGAGGTGGTGAACACCTGTGCCAGGGCATCACTCCTCTTTCGGGGCATGCAGAGCAGTGCCAACCATCCAGATGACCCCCAAGCAGCCCAAGGTGTGAAACCCTGCCCTGAGCCTGGCCTCACTGATAGGCACGTCCAGCAGTGAGCTGGTGCCAGACCATGGGGTGTCTGCTCCTGGCCTGGTGTACAGGACCTCACCCCCTGTGAGCCACCCCGAAGAGCTGGAGCACCCCAAGCCAAGAGCCTCCCTGCCAGCAGGCCCCAAAACAGGATTACATCTGCAATCAGGGAAATTCCACCCCAGAGATGGCTGGAGTGGGAGTGGGTGAAGAGGGGAAGATGGGGGCACACCAGGTGAGGGGTGCTCTGCCAGCTGCTGACACGCACAAAGGGTCTTCTGCAAAGCAAGGTGGGCCAAGAGCAGGCACACCAACAATGCTCTGCCCTGTCCCCATCATGGCAGTACAACCACAGCATCTTCCCTCTTCTGCTTTCACCAAAGGATGACAACCCACAGCTGGCTCAACAGGGAGAGGATGGAGCTGTGGAAAATTCTGGGTGAGAGCTGCTCTTTGCATCAAGCAGTGTCTCCTGAGCACATGGAACTGCAAAGCTCACCCAATCTGTGAGAGTGGTGGAGCACTGGAACAGGTTGCCCAGAGAGGTGGTGGATGCCCCATCCCTGGAGACGTTCAAGGCCAGTTTGGATGAGGCCCTGAGCAACCTGATCTAGTTGGGGGTGTCCCTGCTTCTTGCAGGGGGGTTGGACTAGATGACCTCTGGGAGTCGCTTCTAACCCTGATCATTCTGTGATTCTATGATTCTATCACCTGCACCACAGTGGGTCTGGATGGAAACCAGTACTCTGTGGGACTGGGTCTGCCCCAGGGACCCCCATCAGCCCAGTGCCATGGGATGTGGCCCTGATCTCCTGTGCCTGGGCATCTCGTCCTCTTGTTTCCCCAGATCACAGAATCCCAGACTGGTTTGGGTTGGAAAGGACCTCAAAGCCCATCTAGTCCCACCCCCTGCCATGGGCTGGGACACCTTCACCAGAGCAGGCTGCCCAAAGCCCCATCCAACCTGGCCTTGAACCCCTCCAGGGATGGGGCTTCCACAGCCTCTCTGGGCACCCTGTGCCAGGGCCTCCCCACCCTCAGAGGGAAGAATTTCTCCCTGAAGTCTGATCTCCCCCTGCCCTCTTTCAGCTTGAAGCCGTTGTCCCTTGTGCTGTCCCTGCCCTCCCTGGGGAACAGCCCCTCCCCCACTGTCCTGTAGGACCCCTTCAAGTATTGGGAGGCTGTAATTAGGTCTCCCTGGAGCCTTCTCTTCTCCAGGCTGAACAAGCCCAAGTCTCCCAGCCTGGCTTCACAGCAGAGGTGCTCCAGCCCCTGATCATCTTCGTGGCCTCCTCTGGACTTGCCCCAACAGCTCCATGTCTTCCCTGCCCTGGGGACCCCAGAGCTGGATGCAGCACTGTGTGGGGTGGGGTAGATCTCACAACAGCAGAGTAGCAGAATCCCCACCCTTGACCTGCTGGCCACACAGTTCTCCATGCAGCCCAGGACACCGTTGACCTTCTGAGCTGCCAGCACACAGTGAGCCTGATCAGCACCCCCAAGTCACAGAATCCCCAAACCTCCTGAGTCAGAAGGGACCCATCAGGCCCATGGAGTCCAACTCCTGGCTCCACACAGGACCAGCCCAGTCAGAGCAGGGCACTGAGAGCATCGTCCAGACGCTGCTTGACCTCAGCCCAGCTGGGGGCTGGGACCACTTCCCTGGGGAGCCTGTGCCAGTGCCCAACCCCCTCTCAGGAAAGAGCCTGTAAAGAACTCAGCAAAGTCCTTCTCCCCAGGGCTGCTCTCCATCCACTCTCCACCCAGCCTGTCGTGTTGCTTGGGAGTGTGCAGCCCCACATGCAGGACCCTGCCCCTGCTGCTGGGGGATCCAAGCCAGTGTATGTTTATATTCTACAATACAGAGGTGGCTCCTTCCTTGTCTTCCAAAACTATTGTCGCTCTCACAGCAGGGACAACTGCCCAGCTCTGATCTGCCCAGAGCCAGACACTGAACCAAGGCACTGGCCAGCCTGGAAACCTTCCAAGTGCCGCTTGATCCTGGTTTAACTTCTTGCCCAAGCAGAAGACAGCAGTGAAGAGGGTGGTGCAGGGAAAGAAAAGCAAAAACACAATGGAAAATATGTTGAAGCAGCATCCAGCTATTTATTTCAGCAAGAGCCAGGAGGGGAATGAGGTTTAAAAAAAACAAATCCCTGGGCTGAGCATCCAGTGAGTTTTGAAAGCAGGGAAAAGTGGATGGAGAAATGTTGTTCTGAAGGATGACCCTGGCAGTGCTGGGTGCGGGGATGCCCGCGGATGGCAAAGCCGATGTGCCGGGCAGCCAGCACCCCACAGAGCAGCAGTGTCTGGTTTGTAGGACGTGGAGCAGCCAAGCTGGGAAAGGTTTTCCCCTGGGCAAAGCCTGAACAGAAGTGGGGGGCTCTGCTGATGGTATCTGCTGGGGAAAAAAGACTCCCAACTACCCACAGCGCCCCGTGTGAAGTACTGGGAGACATCAAGTGCTTCCTCACTGGCTCAGGGAACGGCAGTTGTGTAGGTCGAGCTGCTCGGCAAAAGGGGGCTCGGTGAGGAACACCCCCCTCCTCTCCAGAGCTCTTTAAGCACTTGCAGCAGAGCAGCCACGAAGCCACAGCTGTGTGGGGATCAGCATCCCACATCTGTCCTTGGGAGGGGACATCTCACCTTCCCTCCCACCGCCGGAGAGGCCGTTACCTCCGCCGGGGAGAGGCGAGCTCTGACATGACAGCAAAGTAATTACGGCAAAGCGGTGCTGACACCACTATTGATTCTGGTGACAAATGTGCAATGCTTGGGTGTGTTGGGTTGGGTGGTTTTTTAACTCCTTGCAATGGAGCATGGATGAGACCTGGCAGATCCCCACCCAGCGGGGATGATCGCATCCAGGCCCTGGGATGAGCCAAACCATCCACATGGAGCTGCACAAACACATCCAACTGATTTCTCACCAGGTTTAACACCACCAACTGACAGCATGAAGTGAGTCTGAGAGCACATCTGAGGGCAGATGCTGGAAGTCGCTGCTTCCAAAGGAGATGGGATGCATTCTCCTCTGTGTTGGGATGCTGTGGGTGTCAGATGTGCCAGACAATATCCTCCTGGCCCCTATATATTCAGTCGGCATCGCTTTGCTTCATAAATCAGAGCTGCCAACTCCCAGCTTGCTGCTAATGAGTTCAGCCCAACCGACACCACTTCACCCCCACACCAGGTAAAAGCGCTGAGAAAAATCCACCCTGATTTATGAGAGAAGCTGTCGTGACCTGGAAGAAATCAGGGTGGCACAGGGTGGGATGAGGTTTTGCATTCCCAGGTGCTGTGCTCTGGGAAGAGCCCTGATACAGCTGGAAAATGAAAACCAAACTGGCAAGAGTCATCACCAGCAGAGGAATCATAGGAAAAGGATGGGAAACCCGAAGGTTCAGCTTGCTACACCTAGAGAAGCAACAATTAGAGGTACTTTCTATCTTAAGGTCCATTTAGGAAAGAAACTTTCCTCATGCTCCAACGTGGCTGCTCCTTGGCTCTAGTTAACAGCAACACCTCACCAGTGCCCTGGGACGAGCCACCACCATCCAGAATCCTAGTTACCGCAGCCAATGTGACCCATGAAGCTGGTTTCACCCCCAGGAAGGGTTAACTGCCAGGCCAGCTCCATCTGACAGCCTGTGGCCTTCCCAGCTGCACTTATGGATTTTTTTTTCCTTCCATATCTCCTTTCCAGCTTGAGCTGGAGAGAATATTTGAGAGATAAAGTGGGTAGAGAAGGGCACGGTGGCTGCGCTATGAGAAACACCAGTTGGGCTTGTCCAAGGCAAGACAAGCTCTGACTGGCTCTCCTCTACCAGTTCATCCCCTTTGGAGGCTGGGAAACAGCACACACATCCAGTAACAAACTGGTACTTAGCACCCACTTATTTGTCACCTGGATCCCTTCGAGCTCCCACTGCATTCCCAGATCCAGGAGCTTTATGTTTGCAAAACAGGGGTGGAAAGCACAAGGGAAGACAACTCCAGCTGCAGCCGGCTCCCCATGACTCCCTCAGCTCCTGATGCCTGGTGGGAAGCTCCTGGTGGGATTCTGATGGTGGGGTTGGGAGTTATTTCCCAGAGTGTACACACCACAGTGATCAAAGAGCGTCTTTCACTACACAAACCAAACTGCCCCGCTCGGGCTTGCAGAGCCTCCAGCACCTGTGACATCAAACACTACCAAACACTGCTGGTTCTCCCCCAAAACCCAAACTGGGAACACAGACCTGGACAAGGTCTGCAATTCCTCCACTGCACAGCCTCACTTCGAGTCTGAAAGGTGTCAGATGAGAAACAGGAGATTCCTGCTCCAAATTTAGGTGCTGGAAAATCCTTCTGCCAAACCTGGGGCTAATCGGCGCGGTGCTTAGGCTGTAATCTCATTAGGGGCTGGAGCGATGAGGGAGGCTCTGCGGGTGGCACAGCACGGGGCTGGCACAGAGGTGCCATTGCTGTGCCCCACAGAACCCCTAACACTGAGTTCTGCGTGTCAGAGCACAGTGGTTGTCCCAGGAACATCCTCTCCTGCTCTAAGTGCAGGCAGGGATTGCCAAACCAGGCAGCTGCCTGCTGCCCCATCAGGAAAAGCCCCTCCGCTTTCCCCACACCCCAACCAGCAACAACCCAGCTCATGCCACAGGACCATCCTTGAACCTTTGCCACCCAAAACTGCTTCCCTGCCCTGTTTCACCGACAACAGACCCATTTCACGGGGCTGGGACACTCCAAGCCTCGGTCTTATCACTGCCACGAACTGACAAATCCCACCGGACTCACGGCAGCTGAGCCCATGCCAGTGCTTGAGCCTTTCACATACACCAGGAATAAACCCTCCACAGACACTGGAGACATGGCAGAAGCTCTCTCTTGCCAAAGGAACGTGCCACAAAGACAAAAACAGTCCTTTTTTTTCCCCCTTTCTTTGGGAAATCAGCTCCAAGAGCTGGAGCGGAGAGTGTGCAGCCACTTCCCAGTGCTGACACGGGACTGAGGCAGAGGAAACTTAATTCCTCTTTCCTGTCCTTAAAAGGAAAGGAAGTACAGCTCTCACTAAGGAGTACTTTCATGTTTTCAATCTCAGAGCCAAGATCCAGTGACTCTCAACACAAACTGGGAAGCAGCAGGACTCTATGGAACCGATGTGCATCAAGGAAGAAAACCACCACCTTTCCTACCGCTTGGTCTCTTCTCTCCTTGGTGGATCTCCCAGGAGGTTTTAGGGGGCACAGGAGATTTGCCAGAGAGCTCCAAAGCCTCCCTGGCTCGCACTCATTCTTGCTGTGCCCGTCAGCCATGTTTTTGATGTTATTTCTCAAGCAATTTGAGCTCTCTGAGGCTATTTCTGTGGCCAGCAGGTCAAGGGAGGTGATTCTCCCCCTCTACACTGCCCTCGTGAGACCTCACCTGGAGTACTGTGT
>VXBZ01000398.1:91829-104772 GCA_013399135.1 Heliornis fulica | reverse complement strand
CTCGGGTCCCCGCAGCGGATCCGCCGGCCGGCCGGGTCTCACATGCAGGAATCAGGCGTGTGGCCGTGCCAGGGGCTGCCCCGACCGCAGCGAGCGGAGCCAAGCAGGCAGCCTGCACCACTGTCACCCGTGGGGCAGGACCGGGCTCCCGCGCACGTGCTGCAGGGGACGGTGGCAGAGCCCGTCCGAACAATGGCCGTCGCTGCGCCCCGCCGGAGAACGCGCTTCCCGCTATTGTCCCGGCCACCGCGCCCGGGCACCGGCCCCCCCGCAGGGAGCAGGAAGCACAGCNGGTCCTGCCCAGTCCCTGCGCCCCGGGAGCTGTGTGGCATGGGCACCCAGTCTGCTCCGGTGGCACAGAGCTTGCTGCCAACAGCAAAGAGGGGCAGGCAGGACATGCAGCGGGGCTGGAGAGGCTCTCTGGGAGCTACCTGCACCGCTGCCTCTGTGCTCCCACCCACAGCAAATGCTCCCTGAGGCACAGCACAGCCCATGGTTCCCCAAAGCCTGTGGCTCCCCAAAGCCCTCAGCTCCCCAAACTCCTGAGCTCCCCAAAGCCCATGGCCCGAGCAGCTGCTCCAGGGAGTCCTCGCAGCCCTGCCTGAAGCGGAGATGTTCACAAAGCAGATGGTTAATGGCGCAGCACATCTGGCTGCCCAGGCCATGGCCAAGCCCGAGGCCCCACAGATTTAACACACAACCGTGTCCTCAGTGGGCCATCCCCTCCCTCCTCTCTGCCCAGCACTGTGTGAGCTCTCCCTGCAGCACCCCTGGGATTTGGTTGGGTTAAGGGACACGAGACCTCGAGCAGCTCTCACCTTCGTAAAGCTGGGCATACTGGGGGAACCCCGCTGCTCGCAGCCAGTCACAAGCCTTCTTGGCTTCAGCTTCTGAAAGAAAGCAAAGAATCAGGCTGAGCATCCCACCCAGCAGCACCAGCTCCACCCTGGCTCCCCCAGCACCCCGGTCCTGCTGCACGTGCATGAAGGGGGGCATGCTGATGGGCAGTGATGTCTGTGCATGAAGAGGGGCTCTGACCAAGGGAGCAGACACTGATCTCTGCTGGCACCGGGCACAGAGGACGAGGGGAAAGGAGCGATGGGACCAGCACGCAGCACTCTGCCAGGCGAGGGAGGACGGGCTCAATTAACAGTCATTAGTTGGGTGCTCATCAACGCTGGGACCAGCCACTTTCACAAACACCGTCCAGAGAGACCCTCCACCCCCCTCCTCCTTCCCAGCACCCCAGAGCACCCCGCTGCCCCTCCCCCCGGCACACCCCCGTGGCTTCCTACGCCCCCCCCCGACTGGTTCCCGGGGGGGACCACCCACGGCCACCACTGTTTCCTGGGAAGGGCTGCAAAGGCACAGAGCTCGAGGAAACCGGCCCGGAGCTCAGCCTGGCAGCGCAGGCTGCTGACAGCGGTCTGTCCATCCGTCTGTCTGCTCAGAGTTACACTTCTGACACTTGGCCTCAAGTGTCAAGACACTTCTACAATGGCAGTTCTGGGGTCTCGGGGGCACCATCCAGCATGGACTGGCCTGAGGCCAGACCCACCCGGAGGAAACACCCCGAGTTCATCACTGTCCCCCAGCAGCCTGGAGCTCTGGCTGTGTTTCCAGTTACGGAACTACAGCGGGAGGGGGGGAGGAGGAAAGAAAAGCCCAAACCGAGTATGTGAGTTAAGGACGAGGTCAAGGGGAATCCCTGGACCCAAATACTTCACGGGTTTTGGGAAGAAGGTTTGGAATAAGCATCTGCATCAGGGGCAGCACTGAGCGGCGGTTCTTGGCCGTGCCACCAACCCAGCCAGAGCCCGAAGCTGAGCCAGGGAGCACCGTGCCCCCCCTGCACCCCGGCATCTCCGCTGGAAGGGCGACCTGCCACCACGGCTCTGCAGCCGGGGGCACCGGGGCTTGTGGTCCGTGTGAATGGCCTCCAGTCACGGCGGCTCCAGAGAGTGGAACCCTCATGTATCTGTGGGGCAGGCAGGGTCCCAGGAAGGGCATTTCCCACAGCCCCCCAACTCACATCCCTGCTAGCCCCCCCTCCTGCCCCTCCAGTCACCNCCCTCCCACCCTGCCCCACTCGGCCCCGACCCCCCTGCCCACCCCCCAGGTGGCTGCCATGCCCCAGAGAGGACAGCGGAGGGAAGGGCGGCCAGGAGCGGGGCGGCGTGCCGAGCTTACCCCTGACGGCGGCGGGGCTGAACCGGTAGAAGAGCATGGCCGGGACACCGATCCTGACGGCTGAGCCGGCCGGGGGACGCGCAGGAGCCGGGGGACACCCAGCGCGGCCACGGCCAGCACACGGGAGCGGCGGGGCCGGGGCTGCCGTCCGCAGCAGGATGCTCGGGCTCAGGACTGAGCTCGGCCGCCCATCGCCTCGGTGGAAACCAGGAGTCGGAGCACGACATTTCCTTCCCCTCCGCCGCCTCCTCCGGGCACTGGGCCTGGCGGCGGTGGGGGGGCGCGGGGGAGCGCACCTCTCCTCGCCCTGCTCGGGAGCCGGGTGCCAGGCTTCGACCGCTGCGGCGTGTCCCGCCTCATCCTCGCCCGGAGCCCCACGCAGCGGGGAGCAAGCCCCCCGAGGGCGGGGGCTCTGCCCACCCAGGAGCCCTCCCCTCATGCAAGCACTGGCATGGAAAAGGTTCCCAAGTGTCCCTGTCCCGGATGGAGCCAGCGGCCAGCTTCCTCCTCCTGCCGCCCTTCCCACGGACGTGCTTTCCCAGGGAGAGCAGGAAAGGACGGGCAGGCAAACACACGCTCCTGCCCCACACGCGGGCGGGTGGCCAAACCCCCGTGGGGGCACGAAGAGAGAGGGTCTCACCGGTCAGCTAATGATCTTCACCAGCTTGTGGCATCCTGATGCCTTTCTGGTCTGTAGTTTAAGCATAGCAGAAACGATCCCGTTCTGTCTGTACAGCGGGACCACGGACACAGCCACGGACACACAGCCAGGGACACACAGCCACGGACAGACAGACACCTGAACACGCACGGAGCCTCTGCTGCCTGGCAGAACAAGGGGACAAACCCACCACACACCGACCCCCAGAGCAGCCCAAACACACCCTGGGCACGGGTGGGAGAAAAGGATGGAAACCAACATGATGGGGGGGATGAGGAAAGACAAAATCTGCCCCCCCATGTTGGTGCACAGCCGCTGCACCGTGGGATTTCCTGGGATGTGACCCACCGGCGCAGGATCACCGAGACCCACTGTGGGTCTGCAGTGGCTCCCATAGGGGGGTGTCCTGGTTGTGGGATGCCTGGAGCCTGCCATGTCTCCCTCCGATGCTGCTGGGCAGCAACTCCCACTTCCCNCCTTTTCAGTGGGTGTGATTTCCAGACCCCCTTCAATCACACCCTTGACAGTGAGTGTGCAACCGTGGAGCAGCCTCTCTTCCCCGGCNAGTGGCTCCCATAGGGGGGTGTCCTGGTTGTGGGATGCCTGGAGCCTGCCATGTCTCCCTCCGATGCTGCTGGGCAGCAACTCCCACTTCCCTTTTCAGTGGGTGTGATTTCCATCCCCCCTTCAAAGACACCCTCGACAGTGAGCGTGCATCCATAGAGCCGGCCTCTCTTCCCCAGTTCAAACAGGCAGGACAGAAGATCCTCTAAACCAGGGGTACGTCCCTCTGCTCCCTGAACCGGGGCACATCCGAAGCAAGGGTGTCCCACAGGAGACTGGGATCCCACTGCCACGGAAGGTGCCAGGGTATCGCCAGCATACACCAAGTCAGAGGAATTAACTGGCTGCGACACCCAGCGCTTCACGCACACTGGAACCGGTGTCACCTCCCACCCGAGCGCATCCAAAGGCCGAATCCGGACCCCTCCCTGCTGACCGAAGGCCCCTCTCCCCTCCCAGCCTCCTCAGAAGAGGTGCCCAGAGGAGGTTCCCCCCACGCCGCCTCCCACGCTCTGCCTGGGCTGAGCTCGCGGCCGCGCTCGCTGCCCACACCGACCTGGGCTCTCGGGGCAGGGGAGGCACACGGAGCCCGACGCAGCCACGGGCATCCCCGTCCGCACGCAGCCTGGCGCTCAGCACCTCCCAGTGCCAGCTCTCTGCTTCCAGCCCCAGCCCGCCAGCCGCAGGGATTGCAGCGCCGCAGCACGGACCGGGCAGGCAGATAGGAACGAGAGCCGGGCTGGACGCGCTCCCGGATGCCGCGGGTTTCCATAATTAACCTGCAGCACTAAATAGGTCTCTCAAGTTTTGGGAACTGCTCCTTGCTACGCTGCCAGTGAGGAATTGTTCAAATGCCTCCACCACCTCCGGCCCTGAAACGTCCTGTCTGCTCCCAAGGGCATCGCTCCCTCAGGGACGGGATCGCGCTGGGAGGGTGACGGCACGGCGCAGGCACCGCCAGGCCCGGCTGGTACCAGAGCTCGCTGCCGCCATGTTCACCTCCCAGACACCCACTGTGTGACTTGAGATGAACATGGGGGGTAAAAACACTCCCAGAGGCAACGATGAAACTGCCAGCTGGTGTCTGCAAGGGGCTTGGTGCCCCTGGTACAACCGGGGCAAGCCCTCCAGCCACCTCCCTGCCCCGTGGGTGGGAGACTGGTGACACTGGGCACCTGGATCCCACCCCTCTCAGAGGTGACCCCAACCCCTCCTCTCCCAGCCGTGCCCCAGCTCCCCTCACCCATCACCCCCGTTCAGGATCCACCTTTGGGAGATGCTCACAGCACCCTGCTCAGCGCCCCATGCCCTGGCCTGCAGCACAGCTCCTCACCCTGCCGGGCAGCAGCTCCCTGGCGAGGGTGGCAGAGGGCAAGGACGGGCCTGGTGAGGGGACACCAAACTGCCACACTACTGCCAAAGCAAAGCTTCCATCAACAGAACAGGCTCTGGGCCACAGGTGCCCCCAGCCCCTGGCAGAGGGGCAGGGGGGTGGGCACGGAGCCCACCTGGGCAGCACGGCAGCATCCTCCCCAGGGAGCGCTCCCCCTGCCTTATCTCTGCCCGGCTGTCACCTCGGCTCAGCTCCAGGCCTGCATGCAAACACGGTTATCAGCCCGCTGCCACGGCCGTGGTTTCCTCTCCGGCAAACGAGCCCAGCAGCCGCCCGGTGACTTTCACCCTGTGGTAATGGCAGCTCGGGCTCGCGCTGCGCAGGAACGCGCTGCGAGGCCACGGCGCTGAGCAGGGCCAGGGCAGGGCTGGAGCTGGGCTCTGCACCGCCACCAGCCTGGCAGCAGCTCCGGCCCGTGTGGGCTGGCACCCGAGACAGGACCCGCATCCCGTCCGCCCGGGGAACACCGCTACGTCCACACGCCCCCCTGAGCCGCTCAAACCGCATTTGCAGCCCTTGCTGCCTTTGCTGGCGGTGTGAGGCAGTGCCGCTCCTGCCCTCGCTCGCAGGCAGGATGTGGCCAGTCCCCTGGCGCCAGTGGCCATCAGTCCCCGTGGCTCTGGGTCACCACCAACATGGCAGACAGGGCCAAGGCAGACCTGGGCATGAGCCAGTTCCCTGTCACATGGGACATTGTGGATGCTCCCCACAGGCATCTCCACTCCTGGGGACATCTCCATTCCCGGGACATATCCGCTCCTGGGGACATCTCTGCTCCTGGGGACATCTCTATTCCCAGGACATATCCGCTCCTGGGGACATCTCCATTCCTGGGACATATCCGCTCCTGGGGACATCTCTGCTCCTGGGGACATCTCCATTCCTGGGGACATCTCCCAGCGCTCAGCCTCAGGAACACAAGCGCTGCAGTAGTTGCAGGGGTTAAACATGCCATGTTCACGCGCTGCAGCTGCGGAGCAGATGGCTGGTGGCAACAAGGGAATGGAAAGGACACCGATAGGAAGAGAGACAAAGGACCAGGAAGGTGAAGACCCTTGTCCATCCTGGCCTTCCCCACCTGCGCTTCTGCAGCTGCTCCCAGCCCAGTGGAGCATCACAGCGGGCAGGACCCTGGTGACGTGGCACGGCCGCCGATGCACAGCCCCAGCGCAGCCAACGCAACCGCCTGGTTCCACGCAGCACATTGGGCTTCCTCCTGCCCAGACCGAAGGCACCGCCACGAGCGGGGTCCCACCATGGGTGCCAGGACCCCCTGGGGACAGCGAGTCCCCACTACCCACAGCAGCCCCAGACCGGAAACGTGTCCTCGGCGGGGGGATGGGCACTGCATCCTTGGCAGAGGCACGGAGGGCACCGCTTCCATAAATCAGCGTTGGCAGGCGATGCCGTGTCCCGTGGCACGGCTGTCACCGGCACTGCCAGGCTCCTGGGGCTCCCAACCGGTGCCAGCGGCCACCTTCGGTACCCGGCAGGAGCGGGGCTCACAGAAAGGCCTTTGGCTTGGCCTTGGGAAACAACCCCAGGGTCGGAGGCGCTGGCACAGCACCCAGCCACTCCGCCATCCCCTTGGCTGGCATGGACCAGCCCAAGTCCAACAAGGGCATCAGTTCTGTGGCACCACCTGGGGGGCAGAGGGCCGAAACCAGCAGCTGGTTTCCTTCCCACCACGTGCCCGCTCGGACCCCACACCCTACTGCATGGAGCTCACCACGCAGCGAGCGGCAGCGCCCCCGCAAGCGGGCACAATGCTCCCAGGGCAGAGGCTGCAGATCCTTGCAAGGGGAAATGAAAGAAAAAGGGAAAGAGAAAAAAAAAAGGGAAATCTGTTTTTCTAGAAAAGTCAAACCTGAACGCTTCACCACAGACCCAACTGCGCCTCCTCACCCCTCCCTCACCCCGCTGTGTAGAAGCCAAAGCAAACTGCTCGCTGACAGGAAACACTTGTCACTGTTCAGTAGGTCTCTGACAAGAAAGGAGGGGATTTTTCTGCCTTTCCCATCTCCCCCCTCCCTCCACCCCCAAAGAGTGTTTGCTGGCTGAAACCTCCGAAGGGCGAAGCCACGAGCTGGGACACGAGCGGACTCACCACGGCAGCAGCTGTTGTCCCTGGCTCTGCTCATTGGAAACCGGGGGTTAAATGCAGAACAAAACACCAGCATGACCAGTGCCCCGCTCCTCCGTGCCCCACTCAGCACCATCCACGGGCAGCAAGACCGCTCCGGCCCAAGACCTTCCCGCAGGCAGCCAGCTGGAGAGCTCCGATTTTTCCGTGCAGACCGATGGCACCGAGCTAATGAGATCTGCCCTCATTAGCCCCGGCGGCTAATTTCTCGATAGCAGCGAGCAGGACATCCCGTGTGCCAGGCTGAACCGCTCACACAGCCGGGGCGGGGGCGAAGCACGTGAGGAAGCCGGAGCCGGAGTGCGCAGGCACGCTGGCACACCACTGCCCGGCCCCCACACAGCCGGGCACTGCCAGCCCCGCAGCCAGCGGGCACGGGGCACCCGGGGCACTGGGATGCACCTTCTAGCCAGGATGCAGCTGTCAGCAGCAACTGGAAAAATTAGGTACCAAGATGCTCAAGTGTGAAACTTCCCACAGGGATGTGTTGCACCAGCACTTCCCACAGGGATGCGTTGCACCAGCACACTGGGGAAACTGGACAGAAATGCCATAAATTCCATAAAATCATAAATTTCCCAGTCCCTCAAGATGCCAAAGAGGACTAAAAGCTTTGGGAAAGGAAGGTGCAGGGATGAGGCAAGAGCACCTGTCATCCAAATACACATCCAAAACCCAACTGCCAATTTTGCACAGGTTTGAGGTCGGGGCTGAGCTGTGCCATGCTTCCCCTCGCCCTGGGGGCATCCTCGGTCCCTCCAGACTCTCCTGACCTCAGGCACGGAACGGGCACAGCCCAGGGAGAAGCTCCAGCTGACACAGGCTTCATCTCTGTAGGGAAAAACACGGCCTGCACCAGCACAGGTGGGCTGGTTGGCTCCTGTGCCTCCTTCTCCAGCCGGATTCTCCGGGTCTTGTGCTCACCAGGCATAACCTGACCCAGCCAACAAGCTCCACTGGCTCAAGCCATCATCTCCACTAGGTCAGACCGTGGGCTTCAACACCAGGTCCTGCCTTCACCTTGTTTCTGATTCCCGGTGGGAAACAGTAGGGACAGGCTGGGCATCCCAAGGGACACAGCACTGCAAAGCCCCCCCACCCCTCAGATGGCCTTCTTACGCCCTGAGGTGAGACAGGAGAGGCTGGCGCTGGAGGCACACCAACCCAAGGACTACTGTGGTGGCTTCTGCCTTCTCCAAAGTTCTCCTCCAAACCCAGGACCCTCCAGACCCAGCTGCACAGCAAACGAGCCCATAAACACCCCAGAAACGTGGAGGTCAGGGTGGAACCTCAGGACAAGAGTGGGACTAGACAGCACGGACCTAAAGTCCATGGGGGTGACCTAAGGTTCATGGAGGTGACCTGAGGTCCATGGAGGTGACCTGGGCCAGATCCATGACCCTTCCTTTCTCCCTTCCCCTCTCCCATGGGAAGCAGACGGTGGTGGGGCTGGAGCCCAAGCTCAAGGCTTCCTTCTCCTTCCTAACCAGAGCGGCTGCAGAGAGCAGCCCAACGGGCTTTTTGAGAAGTAGCTTCAAAGGGTGTCACAGTTCTGCAAAGAGACAAAGGAAGGGTTTTAGAACCTGCAGAAGCCTCCTTGCCAGGAATGTGAGGAATGCCAGGGAATATTACAAAACAGGATGCACAAGCTGGCCTCAAGCGATGCTACAGACACACGTGTTGGCCTGACAGTCAAGGCGCCGAATCCTGACAGAGGATGAACCATGGGGATGGCAGACTCAGCCCACCTGGCTTGCTCCCACCTCTCTGCCACCCACCAGTGAAGCCAGCAGAGCCTCCCTGCCAGCCAGCCCTGCCTGTCACCAAGGCACAGCCTCAAACGTGTCCTTAGCGTGTGACAATATGGCTCCTCGAGGGACATGGCCAGGAGCCCGGCCAGGCTACAGCAAGGGGAGATCTGAGCATCCGCTGGTCCGTAGCCGAGGGATAGGTCCCAGCCCCAGAACTCTGCCACAAGCAGTAGGAAACACTCCTCAGAGACGGTCAAAATGACCCTTCCTCAGGGCTGTTAATTAGGCAACACCGTCCCGGCCTAGCGAGGGCTTCACAGGCGCTTGAGCTCACACCCTCTCATCACACAGCTCTTCCGGCCAACGGGGGTTACGACGCCGAGCGCATCGGGTCAGTGCCGTGGCTGCCAGCAGCGAGGGCAGAAGCAGAGGAAGACCTTCCCAAGCCAAGGAGAAGCCCACAGGGTTGAAGGCAGCAGGAAGCCCTAATTCATCCTGCCAGCCGTTCGCGGCAGCAGCACTGGGACACAGAGGCCGGTAACTGGCAAAGCGACGTCTCTTGGCAGGAACAGGCATGTTCTTCCCAGCCTCCTCCCATGTGAGAGCCCCTGTGTAAGGAGAAGATTTGTCCCAGCAGGACCCACTCAGGGTTTCCTTGCCCAGCCATGGACTGCCCTGATGGCACAACGGCCTCACTGGTGCTCTGGAGCTGGCACTGCTGCTCAGCCCCAGCAGCGTGCGGCCTGCTCCCGCTGGCACTGCTGAGGAAACGCTGACAGGTCGCAGTGCCCGGCTGCTCGCCCCGTGCTCGGCTCAGGGACACGCTCCAGCAACACACACGTGGTGACATTGCTCTGTGACCACGGCAGGACCCGCTGCCAGCTGCTCACCCAGCATTTCATTCCTGCCTGCCTGCGGAGCCGTCACAGGGGACGAGGCGCCTCCCAGCACCCTGCGACGGGAGGAGCTGGTCCTGTCTCCCTGGCTCTGGTTTCCAGTGACCCCAGAGAGAGGTGTGAAGGCAGCATCTCCATCAGCTTCCCCTACAGAAGTCCCCTGAGTCCAGCCCGCCCCAGGACCTGTGAGCACTGGACAGGGCCTCAGGACCACCCGGTGCAGGCAGACAGGACTTGCTCTGCCATCCCTGCCTGCACCTGGGACACCACCATCGCTCCCCCTGTGCCTGCCAGGGCAGAGGGGGCTGGACCCCCGCAGAACCCCTTTTCCTTTTCCCAGCCCCAACTCCTCCTCTGTCACTTTGCTTGCCCAGAGGAAGGTCCAACACATACCATGTACAGGTTCCCCACAACAGCCCTGCTGAAAGCTGAGGCCACTCCAGGTGCCAACACGGCCACCAGCCCACCCTGCCAGGGGACGCTATCCCAAGGGAAAGGGGGTAGGACCGGCGCTTGGCCTCTCCTGCCCTCTGACACCACCTTAAGTGCTGCCTCAGGCCACCAGCACCAGGCGACTGGTGCTCACCTGCCCTTACTGGCTCTCCTGCTTCCCAAGCCCTGCCTGCCCGCACAGCTTTCCACCCGGAAAGGGGCCGCTCCTGGGGAAGCCACGTGTGCCAACCGCTGGGCAAGGCAGTGATGGGGAGGTGTTCACACCCACCCCTCAGCCAGGACATCACCCACCAAGGGGAGCACGGATACAGGCAGGGGCTCCCTGGCAGCGAGCGGATCCTCCTGGCCCAGCGCTGCCCAGCACTGACTCCAGGCAAAGCTGGAGACGGGCGAAGGGCAGCAGCTCGCGTCAGGACACGCAGAGAGCGCTGGCCGAGCTGCTGGTGCATCATTCAATGCCCCGACCGGCTGAGGAGCCTGGCCGGGAGCACCTCGGCAATCCTCAAGCACAGCTAAACCCGCCCGAGCTCTGGCCACGCTGCCAGGCCCAGGAGCAGGTAATGTCCCCAGGGAGCAGATAATGTCTCCAGGGAGCAGGTAACGTCCCCAGGGACAGCAGCGGGGAAGGGGAGCAGCTTGGCCAGACCAAGGACACCCAAGGTCTCAGTGTCCCTTTGCAGCACAGGCATGGGGACCAGAGAGGCTCCAGGGACCAGAGAGGCTCCTGGTCCCCAACCCCAAGCTGGGCCATAGCAGATGGACTTGATTCACTGTGTTTTCCTCCTCTCTATGGAAACAAAATGTCATCAAGCCTTATCAAATACTAATCACTGAGATTTCCGACCTCATTATCCTCCTCTTGTGGCCGCAGCCAAGAGAGAGGTGAGACACGGGCTCCTCTCATGGGACACTGCCTGGGGGTCCTCAGCCCAGCATCCCGACACCAGAGGTGCCAGCCCCGAGCTGGCTCTGCCGGCGGGGGACGGGGCAGCGGCGGGGGCTGCCGTCGCCGAGCGAAGGGCTCGCTGGGGTTTGCGTGTCGCGGAGAAGGGGCAGGAAGGAAGAACGTCACAGCATGGAGCGGTGCCAAGCGCTTGGCGCTGCTTCCGGCAGCGATTCTGCAGAACTTAACGAGCAAACATCTGCGGCTCGACGTCCCGTATGGCACAGGCTCACAAACATGCTCCAGGCATGGGGGAAGATACTTGGAAACACCTCACTGCACCTCAAGCAGGTGGAAAGTGGTGGAGAGCCAGAGCGGGAGCAGCCGGCGTGGCCACTCGGCTGTGCCCGAGCTGCAGGCACAGCGTGACCCCCGCCACGGCTCCCTGCGCTGGAGGAAGAGGTCTGGGGCACACCCAGCTCCTCTCCAACGGGCTCTACATGCAGTGAAGCCACCTTCTGCTGTGTCCCAGCCCTCCTCCCAGCCACCTGCAGCCTGCCCGCCTCGCTCCCAGTGCCTGGCCAGGGGGACAGGACAGGGAATGGCATGGGCAGTGCACCCCCTTCCTCCCTCCCATCCAGGGCCCTGCAGCACAGTGTGGCCCACAGAGAAACCTCATGGTGGTCTGAGGAGGCCCCTCGGTCACCGGCACGGTCACCCCCGCGCCAGCCCACAGCGAGGGAGGATGAACTGGGAAGGACGAAGAGGCACGTGCCCGTCTCCTGGCTGGTGCCTGTCGCTGTGCCACATTACCCAGGGCGGCAGCGCAGGTTTCATCTGGTGATGGGGGACTCAAAGGACAGAGAACACCATGGCCATGGCAGCAGGGAGGGGGCAAGGCCACGTGTGCATCCCCCCCAGTGCTGCCGAGAGTCATTCCCAGTTCCTGGCATCCAAACACAGACCCACCCAGTGCCCGTCTTAGCGGGCAGCATCGGGAGCGAGACCAGTACAACCCTGCAGGGGAGATCCCAGTCTCCTTCAGGCAACCAGGGAGCAGCACAATCTCCATCTCCCGATGCCTCCCCGGCAGCCACAGCCCCAGGTCCCCGGTTCCTGGGATGAGCAAACGCCTCTGAACGGATCAGCTCAGCACTTCGCAGCACCTTCCGTGCTGCACTGGGCAGGCACATCCCACACCAGTGTGAGCAGCATCGTAGCTGCCACTATGAGCCCTGACAACGCTCTCCATCCGGTGTGTGGCAGCCCCGGGCACAGCACTGCCCCCTCCAGCACCCAAGGGTGCACCTCCAAATCCACCCTCTCTGCACCCCGGAACAGCCCCGTGGCAGGCATGTTGCCCTGCGGCGAGGCAGCCTCCAGTGAGCCCTCAAAAGGTGCCTGGAGGCTACCTAACAGGATACCAGTGCTCCCAGTTCATGCCTTTCAGGCTGCCTCGTGGCCAGCAGCATTTCATGGCTGGGACCACCGTTCCTCAGGTTGCCAGAGCTGAGCGATGCTACCAGCGTCACCGTCAGAGCCGGGGCCAGGAGCCAACGCGAAACAATGAAAACCATTTACAGAGCAGGAAGCTGCATCTGCTGGGTGAAACGCTGTCTTCAAACGAGACGTGTTTGGATAACTCCAGTTTCATAACTCGCCTCTTCCGATGTTAGGAAATCACGGTAATAAAAAGAAAACAAAATGGGGAGAAGAAACTTGGCATGGGGAACAATGGGAGGATTGCTCGAGCCCCGGCGCTGGGTGGAGGTGAGCGCAGCCGGCGTCCTCTCGCCCGGGGCCGGGGGCTCGGCGCAGACCTCGTGCGTGGGGAAAGGTCTGGCGGAGCAGCATCGCAGCCAGGGTGAATTCCACACTCCTGGCTTCGGTTCTGACCTCCTTATGTACCACTGCACCTCCTTATGTACCACTGCACCTCCTTATGTATCACTGCGCCTCCTTATGAACCACTGCACCCCCTTATGTATCACTGCACCTCCTTATGTACC
>VXBZ01000398.1:60618-73741 GCA_013399135.1 Heliornis fulica | reverse complement strand
CAGGGGGTCTCAGCAGGACGGACACCGTGAAACAGCCGCGTCCTTACCTTGGCTCTTTTGAAGCAACCCCAGAAAAAGTCCAGCAATGGCATGGTGGGCCGGGCGGGGGGGCCGGTGCGGAGCCCCCCTAGACCGCAGCGCTGCCGCCGGCCGGGGGCAGAGCCCACCCCAGCTCCCCCATGGCTGCTGCCTGCGGCGAGGAGCTGGGCAGGAGCTCGGCACAGGCAGGAGGGAGGAGGCAGCCGCCTGCGGAGGCGGGCCAGCGATTCAAACCCTGCACCGTTACTCCGTTGGTTGGGAAGAGCCTTGGACTCAGCGATCGAAATTCCCCGAAGGCTGCGAGGTTTAAACAGCTCCAGGCTTCCCTTCCTGCGCCGGGAGGGACGGGAAAGAGACACCCCGGGCCGGAGAACCGGGCGCCCCGCTCCCAAAGGCGCATGTAGGACGTTGGAAACCCAAACCCCAGGAGGGCTCGGCTTTCACTCCGGCCCCTGCTCCAGCTCACCAGCCGCAGATGGGCTGGGAGGCTCCCACACCCCGCTCCCAGGGACAGGCTGTGCCCATGCCGTGACACTGGCGTCCCCAAATGCCCCTGCCACAACCTGTGCCGTGCTCCAGTGCAGCAGCCTCACGGCAGGCAGGGCAGCAGGCAGGGCAGGCAGCAGGCTCTGGACCATACACAAGGCAGAGCCACAGAGCTCTGAGCGAGCGCTGCGGTGCCCAGGCCCCAGGCAAGAAGTCCACTTGGGGGCACACCAGCCCCCCACCCCCCTCAGGGAGGGACAAGGTTATTTTAGAACAAGCGACAGCGCGTTGACCCGCAGCGCTGCCAGGCTGAGCCACGCTCCTGCAGGACACATGGGGGATGCCCAGCGAGCCAGTGGCACCACTGGCTGTTCCCAGGGGACGATCCCATGCCCGCAGGGTGACCCGTGGTGGCATGCTGGAGCACATGGCTCTGCCAAGGAGACAGACCCGGCAGTCGGTGTGCGGCTGCTGAGCCCCTGCCGAACGTCAGCGAAGGGGGACGAGGGCGCCGAGACAGCCTCGAGCTGCCGGCGGAGGGGAAGAGCACGGGGAAGGGAGGAGCAGGGGAGCCAGCAAAGCCCCCTGGGTGCTCTGCCGCGAAGCGGAGTCGGCGGTCACTGCTCCTTGGAAGCAGGAGCAGGGGGATAAGGCAGGTGGCATGGGACACCCAGAACATCCCATGCCCAGGCCCCCCAGTCCGCAGCACCACCACCAACATGGCCCCAGCGACAGCACGTGGGCAGCATCAGCCCCAGCCCCAGCCCCGGCTCCAGCTGCCTCCTTCCATCTCCCCTCGCTCATTCCTCAGCGGCATTTTGGCACCGCTCCCGGGCTTGGCACCGGCCGCGGCTCCTCCGCGGCGTCCCTGCAGCACTGGGCCGGCACAGAGGGCTGGGGGCACCGAGGTGCAGCACAGGCTTTGTGTGTCGGTCCCTGTTCTCCTCCAGCCCAGGGCTGAGACCAGGGTCTCACCTCCATGGGACACTTGCCCGGCACTCACTTTCCCTGGCACGCATCAGATCCAGCCCTGAGAGCCACCAAGCTTTCCTCAGTCCCCATGGGGCAAGGACAGTGTTTGGGAGGACAGGAACAGCCTCTCCTCACGACTCATCATCCCACACCGGCTCCCAGCAGGCCAGTGGCCAGGAGCTATTCCTGTCCCCTTGAGGAGCTATTGCTGTCGCGGCTGCTGCTCAGCAGCACCCAGGCACAGCCTCAGTGACAGCTGGGGCTGGCAGCCCACCAGGCAACAGCCTCATCAGCAAAGGAGCTGCCGCTGGGAACATCCCGAGGGCTGGCCCTGCTTCCGCCGGGAATCGCGGGGGTCCCGAGGGGCGCACATGGGGTGAGCTGTGCCGTGCCAGCCGCCTCGACGAGCCCTTGGCACCAGTGATTTTCCACTCCCTGCTGCGTGCGGGCGCTTCCCCGGGGTCAGGAAGGGAGCAGCCCCGGCAGAGCAGCCGCTTGCTGCGGAACAGTGACCCTTTTCTTCTCATGCCGTGGGATCGCGGGGCGGGTGCTGACGGTGCAGGGCTGCCCACGCCGGGCAGAGGCAGCATCACCGTGCCCAGAAGTGGACCAGGCGTAAAGCCTGCTGCTACGGGAAGCATCGCCAGGGAGGCTGCGGAGATTGAGCCTTCCCAGGGACCAGGCTGAGCCCCCCCAGGCTGCAGGGGCAGCACACAGCACCCCACAGCCAGGGCTTGGGTGGTGATGCCACCCAGGGGAGGCGCTGGGCTCCAGCGGTCACCCACACTCATCACCCTCCAACAGGACCCACGGCCTCTGCTGTGCAACCAGATGTGCAGTGGGTGCAGCCCAGCCAGGCACACACTGCCAGGGCTGGACAGTACTCACCGGTGCTGCTGCTCCCCTCCTGGGGGGACACCTCCCGGGAAAAGCCTGAGGCAGCTCCAGAACCCTCTTTCTGCAGACCCTCAGCACACACCAGCATTACTCTCCAGCAGAAAACTCTTTTCTGCCCCTGGCACACAGGGGCTGCCAGGCATGTCCCGGCGAGAGCCACCTCTGCACCCGCCCCAGGCTCCATCCCAGTGCCCATCTCCCCCGGACACATCCTGGCTGCGGCTGGGTGCTGGACCACAGTGTCCCTGAGTGGGGCTGCGCTGTCACTGTGGCCAGGAAGGAGCCAGGAGCCCCAAGGAACAGGCAGTGACCCCATCCCAGCTCTGTGCCATGCTGCTTCACTAGAGGATGGCTGAGTCCTGGGCAGAGGCAGGTGCAGACAAGCACCCGTAGAAGCCATCGCTCCAGCTGTTAGGAGCCTGTGGCAGCACCCCAGAGTGCCACAGCTGCACTTGACAGGAGCCAGCAAGCATGAGCCACGCAAAGCCCAGCAGCTCCCACGGAGCCCCGAGATTTTCCCTCTGTGGAGAGCAACAAGCTCACCCCAGACCGGGCGGCATCAGCGGCGCCAGAAGCCACCCGCCACAGCTCCTCTGCTTCCTGCACTGGGCAAAGGGCAGCGGGCAGAGCCAGTGCCATGCCAGGTGGCACCTGCCAGGAAGCCAGATGTGGGTCACGGTGGGAAGGGGCCGCAGCCTGGAACCCGCCGGCGCGGGGGAACAGCGCTCTGGGTGTGGAGCTGCTTGCTTTAAACCTCACTGTCCCGGGGACCTTCCCCGGCAGCGCCTGTCGTGTGAACACAGAGTGAAGCGGTGCACACACATGTCCACATGCACACACATGTCCACATGCACACACATCGGCTTATTCCAGCATCAGGAAGACGTGCCAGGAGCTGGAGAGGCACAGGAGCAGAGGCCCAGCCAGGCCGAGGCCGGGCAGGAAGACCCCACGGCGCGGCAGAAGAGCCCTAACCCCGGTGCCCAGTCCTGCCATCGCAGCCCCAGAGAACCGAGCGAGTCGCTGTGCGGGGCCGGGGCTGGTGCGGTGGCTCCAGCAGCCCCTGGCACCGGCATGGCCGCTGTACTGTCAGCCAAATTCAACAGGGAGCCAGAGGCCTTGGGGGTGATTATGCTCATATGAGTCTCCTGGAAACGGGGACTTACAAGTGGGGCCAGAGATGGTGTTTGGAGCACAAGGAGGGCAAAGCCAGGAGCCCTCCCAGGAGCCCACTGGTCCACAGGAGCCCTGAGCAGAGCCTGTGGTGGACCAGCCCCAAAGGTGGAGGAAACCAGCCAGCACTGGTTCCCCAGGCAGAGCAAAGACATCTACCCGAGCATCCTGAGCTCAGCACCAGCTGGGCACCTCAAGGGTGCAGGTGGGGGGCAGGTAACGAGCCCCCACCACCTCCAAAGCACCTTGGCTGTGGCTGTGAATGTGCCCAAGACACAGATACACTTACCAGTCGGCTGGGCCACGTCTTTGTCTCCCCAGGAGAGAGAGAGAAGGCTTTAACCTCATCTTCCTCCCAGTCTGGGCTGCTGCGGTCCCTCCCCAGGTCTGCCAGGAGTAGCTGCACTGGACCAGTTTCATCATGCTCAAGCCCGTGCTTCGTCTGGGAGCGCTCGGACACCAACAGCTCAGCACCACCCAAAAACCCACCGGTGCCAGTCCTGTCCCCTCCGTGCCTGGCATGGCGCTCCGTGAGGCTGATGAACCTGGGATGGAGCCCCCGGGTTCTCGTGGAGAAGGATATGCACAGGGAGGGTGAGCTGCTGTCCTCGATCAGTACGTAGTCAGGCTCATCCTCAGGGCTGTGCTCGCTGCTCCTCCGACAGAAGAAGCCGTAGGCACCTTCCTCATCTTCCTCATCCACTGAGGAGGGCCAGGGCAGAAGCTCCCCATGCTGTCCTGGGGACACGGGTGGCTTTGCTCGGAGCCCAGCACTCCTCACCTCCATCATGCTGACAGGAACCACCGGCCGACTAAGGGAGATCTGGGAAGGCAAAACCGTAACTGCTTAGCCAGAACCACCTGGAAGACAACACTCACTTTACTCTTCCTTGATGGGACACAGTGGTGCTTACTCCAGGCATGCACTTGCTTTACTCACACAAGCACACAGACTCTGCACCACTTGTTTCCGAGGCGCAGCTGGAAAGCTCAGAGAGCCTCACGCTCGGTCAGGCCGAGATGTGCTCCCTGAACACTGCCCACTCCCACACCTCCTGTAGAAGGGGTCACCTACGCAGTGTCACCCCTGCCCGGCCTTCCCAGCGTGGGTGGGCAGTTGTCACTTCTCCCTTAGAGCAGGGAACCCTTCGCCCTCTCAGGAGGAGCCAGTGTTCCCTGTGACGCTCTCCCCACTGCTAGCAGGGGAGCACTGGGGGGAGAGATGGGACTTGCAGGGGGCTCGTGGGGACAGTTCCACCGAGTGCTGTCTGAGGTTTGCTCCACACCAGCACAGTGCAGGCTGGGGCCATGTCTCCTGCACACGCAGGGGCTCAGCCAAGACGCACAGCGATCGCTCCGTCCACTCCCACACGGGCACAGCGGCAGTGCTGGGCGAGCTCGTCCCCCCACTGCCCCACAAACAGCGGGGTACCAGCTCAGAAGGCTCAGAAAGCCACCTGTGAGGAGGTGCAGGGCACAGAGAGGCCATCACACACTGAATAACACCGTCCCTGTTGGCTCTCCGTGGAGCAAACAGCTTTGAACTCTGAAACGGGGGCAGAGGTTCAAGGAAAACAACAAGGAGGAAATAACGAAGCAATTATCCATCCCCCATCAGCGAGCGCGCCTTGCGTGGTGCACCGTTCCCACCAGGATAGAGAGTCAAACCCAGAGCAAGCCCTGCAAAGAAGGGTCTCCCTGCTCCTGTCTGCCAGGGACCCGTCCCTGCCCACCCACACCGAGCCCCCACCCACACCGAGCCCCCACCCAAGGCGAGAGCAGCACACGGTGACCCTTACGTCTGTGACGCCAGCAGCCCCGCGCGTCGGAGCGCCCTGCCGTGCCGCACCTCCGGCGACGCTGCCCTGGCCCAGCTCAGCCGAGCTCCCCGTGCCCTTGCTGCACTGTGCCCGGACGGCAGAGACGCCCGTCCCGCTGCGGACGGCTCTGCCGGCACACAGCCTTGCCTCTGGGCTGAATGCGGACGACCCGGAGACTCGGCAGCCTCCAGCTCGGCTTCCAGGTCCCGGCGGAAGGGACCTTCCCCCAAGGAAGGCAAAGGTTGGGTGTCACAAGTTCACTGTCCCAGTAGGTTACACCCCGGTGTCACTGGGAGAGTCCTTCCCCCAGCTCTGTCTACACCTCGGTGTGCTGGAGCCACAGTCTGGCAGTAACCTTGGAGAAAAGAGAAGTTAATCTTGACCAACATTAGTGATTTATGAAGAGTTCAGAAAACACCCCAAAGCCCACGGAAAACACGTCACTGCAGCCACTGGCAACATCTCGGTGTCTTCAAGCCCTGCAGGACCAGTCACAGCACGTTGTGGAGCTACACTCCTCTCCTGGGAGGGAGCAGCCCACCTGCTCTACAAGCCTTGGCCACAGAGCGTGGCAAACTGCCGGGAGCCCGGGCGCACAGACCAGCTCCGGTGGCTGCAGAAGGCTGGGTGGATTGTCCGGCCCCACTGCGGGACGCAGGCCGGGAGGCAGCGAGGCCCTGCCGCCCTCTTGTGCCCGCCGGGTCCCGGCTGCCTCGGCTCCTCATGCGGGTGTCTGGCTGCTGCAGGAGGCACCCTGGCACGCTGCAAGAGCTCGGACACGCTTCTGGTACCCTGGTACCGGTCCGTGGTGCTCTGGATTGATTGAGGTCCATTGATGAGGCTCTTCCCTGCCCAGTCTCAGCTCCCCACACCCTTAGCCCCTCGCACCGTGCCCCTGGCACGCAGCTCTGCCAACGGTTGTGAGACCCCCCCAGGAAGCTGCAGGACAGGAGAGGGGCTCTGCAGGGGGAGAAGGCTCCACACCACCCAAGTGCTCCTCCCAACCCACCACCCCGCTGGCACACAGCCCACACGCCCAAGTGCATCCCGAGGGCACGGGCGGGGGCATCCAGCCGGCTTCCTCCCCTACCCATCCCACCAGCCCATGGTGCTGCCTCCCACGCTCGTGGGCAGCCACAGCACTCTGGATCCACACACAGCATTGCCCACGTGCCTCTCAGTGTGCTTTAATGTAGAAATGTTGAAGTTCAGACAAACACATTCCTTTCATCGGCGTTAAACAACCAGGTTAAGTTCCGATTCGAACACACACACGAGCTCAGCTGATGAACAGCATTTAAAACACTCAGCAGGAAAGAAATCCCGGTTTACACACCCAAAACCATCCACTTTCTCTACAGAGCAGTCCAGCCCCTTCATTAAAGGCTGTAGATCTGTCTTTGTCCTCAGCACCCTTCCCTCAGCCGGCTTCAGACAGATGAAGAGCCCTCTCCCGTGTGGAAAGCACACGTGCCGTGGCTCTCCGCAGCGTTCCGGGGCAGGCGCCAGCAGCTGGCTCAAGAGCTGCTTGAGGAGTGGCTGGTCTCATGTGGTACCGGCACTTACAGGAGCATCAGCAACAGGAGTCCTGGGAGCCCTGCACCCATCCATAAACTCATGGCATTTCCCTTGCCAAACCTGGGATGTTCTGGTCATGCCATAACGTGGGTCACTCCGGGAGTGTCCCGCTTGCCAGGGGCGAGCTGATCCGGTGAACGCCGTGGCTGTACGGAGCGCTGGGCTGAGGAACAACTCCCCTTCCTGGCTTCTCAGTTGTGTGGGCCACAGAAGAGAGCTTGTCTTCAGTCCAAGCGATGATCACTCCCCACGGGTGCCCCGTGCTTGCTCGGCTTTCCAAGCACTCGTACCCATTTACCAGCAGGGCTGTGCTGTCTCCAGAGGTAACGGCGCTGGAAGGCCGAGCCGCTCTTCGGGAAGCACCTCCAGAACTGACATGGCACCGTGGCGGGGAAACAAGCGGCTGCAGAGCAGACACACAGCGTGCAGGCACCAAGCACCTGTCACCCACCAGCCAAGAGAGCAGCAAGGTGACTGGGGCCAGAGGCCACAGCGACGACCGCTCCTGGTGAGACCGAACACCCTCCACCCTCTGCTAGAGGAAACACCCTACGCCAGACACGTAACTTTACTCACACAGAGGCATGAAAACTCAGGAAATCTAGATTCCTACTGCACCCTGCCAGCTAAAAACCTTCAGGCAAGTTACATCTCTAGTGATGTGGCTCCACCTAAAGAAGCTTTCGAAGGCGACAGCTCCCACACTACAGGGCTGCCAGGAGCCAAAACCAACCAGGTGAAACCATCACACCCTCAGCACCAGCACTGCTGCCCAGTCTCTCCGATTAAAACCACCTCTCGACTAAAAACCTTGGTGACTGGATGGAAAGTAGATCTAGTTACTATAAAAATAATGTTATTCTCTTGTACAAGCCAAGAGCAGCACTACAGAGCAGACCATTGAGAGACCTGTACCCAAGTCAAACCCAAGCAAGGTAAAAGCAGTGACTTTAATTCCTCTTAAAAATTCCTTCCCTTCTGTTCAAAACGATGACAGGCTACTCCAATTCCCTTTCAGATCCAGTGACAGTTTCAGTCATAAGACATGACACAGAGTTCTGCAAGAGTAGGTCAAATTCCCTGGCCACAGCAGGAAGGATTTGGCTCAACAAACCCCGCTGCAGCCACTGACAGCTTCAGCAGCTGCTTCCCTTGAGCACTCCTGTCCAGCTCCACAAAGCCCAACTAACGTCTGAGGAAGGGAAAACTGGGCACTTCAAGGGAAAACCCTCTTCCATAGCCACAATACCCTAGAGAAGTTAATAACATCCCTATTCCTGTATTATACCCAGGTCTATGAAACACAGGAGCTCACCCTGCAGCACCTCAGCAGGGCCATGGACGAAGCAGTGTCAACGCTGTCACCGTCACACACTGAGAATGGCGGCTCTGCGGCAAAGCCGGGTCCCTGCCAAGCAACTGATTTCTCTTTCCCTCTTCTCCAGAGTCCCTGAAACGCAAAAGTGCACTTTTCACTGCACAGATGGAAACATCCAGCCTGACTACCCAATACTTACAGTGTTTGGAGCAGAAACTTTGTCTACACAGACATGAACCACTCCCTTTTACACCTCTGCGGGACCCACGCACACCCACCCCAGGTCTGCCTGCATCACCAGAGGAAAAGGGATGCTTGTTTCCAGGACAAGGGGCGTTTTCACCAGCAGCTTTTCCACCCCCAGATGTTTCACAGCTCTCCCTTTGGATTGCTTGTTGAAAATAGCAGACAAGGGAAATGATCTCTGCTGAGTTTCCCCGGAGCGATGCTTCAGGTCTCGATCATGGTGCTGATACAGGAATGACCCATTGCGGGCCAGGGACAAGGCCAGCGCACCTACAGGCCTGGAGAAGAAAACCTCCTCCCCTTTTGTAGAAAGGACTAAGCAAAAAAACCCCAACCCCACAGCCAAACCCCTTTAGAACAGCTTCTCACACCTCATAGGAAGCACAAAGAAACAACACATGAACTCGTATGCTCTCGATTCACAGCGCTGCCCGCGCAAACCGCCAAGCGAAGCGTCGCATCGGGGCAGGCGGGCCCGGAGCGCACATCCCACCTCAGAGCGGCCACCACCTTCACCACGCTCAGTTCCCTCCCTCCAACCGTTTCAGAACTGAGGCACAAGCCCTGGTGTGGCACCTCCTTACACGGAGGGAGGGATGACACACAAACACCCGAGCTGTGAGACGGCGGCGCCCTCCTGCCCAGCTCCAACGACTTCGAAGCGGCCCAACCGCTCCTCCGCCGGGGTCTGCCCGGGTGCAAGCCCACAGTCCTGTGACACACACTGCACACACCACCACCGCGGGAACGAAAGAGGAGATGAGCACATTCCTCCTCTAGCCAACAGGGAACTGCAGTCAGTTCTATGGTTTCATAAGGCATCTTCATCTTCAGGGAGAATCCAAGCACAAGCAGGAACTCTGCTGAGCCGTGTGATCCTTCACCTGCCCGAGGCCTCGGCGCTCCACGATCTCCCGCTCTGTTCCTCGGGTGGAATAACCCGTGTCACAGTGGGCATTTTAAACTCAACACTACTAAGGAGTGGGGCTAAACAAAAAGCCCTCAGCAGCTGGACCTCCATACTGGTCAGAAAGGGGGACAAACAAACGACCAAGTGTTGCAGTTCTCTGGCTTTATCTCATAACCTGCCTTTTTACAATCTCTCTCTCTATATATATAAATTAGAAAGAGATAAAGCCAATGATTAACTGCAGGGTTCATGAAAAAACTTCAGTCCGTGTTAGAGTCTCTTCTGACCGTAGATCACTGAGGTGTGAAGGTGAGAATCATCCAGCTGATGACAAAGTAGAAGAGGAAGATGGGGTACACCACCAGAGCTTTGCGGTTTGGAGGCTGGCTGTCTGCCAGGAAAGCCGTGGACGCTGGTGACAAAGGAAAACACGAAACGTGAGCAGCGTAAACCCACGGGACCCACTGCAGATGTTGCCCAGGGTGAATCAGGACCCACGTTACAACTGCACTGAAGGGAAAGCAGAGCAGTCACTGCTCCGTGGCAGCGGTCTGTGACCGCCAGGTGACACCTCCTTTAGCACACAGAAAGGTCAGTGCTGATTAGCACTCTGTAACGGGTCAGACTGGCTGATTAAGAACGGGAGAAACAATGCAACTGCTTGAAACGAGCATTTCCTAACAGCATTTGTAACTCAGGTCAGAGACAAAACACACAGTGCTCAACCTTCAATCACTGTCCTTCTCCCGACTGCACCCGGGCATGAAAACCCACGGAAGCAGAGGCTGGATCTCTGCCAACATGAGGCTTGGAAGAACTACTCTGACAATGCTTCAGCAGCCCAGGACACACCTTCACCTCCACCCCCGATGGCAACACCCAGCAGAACACACACAGATGCACCTCTGCCCCACGCCGTGCACACGACAGCCATGGGGTCAAACAGGTACTCACCAAGCGTGGACCAGCCAAACATAGCGACTACTACAATAAGACGGATGATGAAGCTGATGGTCCCAGATCCTGCCAGCAGCACCAGCCTGCACACCAGCATTGCCACTGTCAAGGGCAGGACACAGTAACCCAGAACACACAGGCTCTGGAAAAAAGATCTGGGAAGGAGACAGAGAGGCAGTCAGACCACAGCACCGCAGAACCCCCACGCACAGGAGCCTGGTCCTGCTCCTAAAGAAACCAGCACTCACATAGTTCCTCCCAGCAGCTTTGAGTTTAGTGTGATGACAACTGCACCAAACCAGATGATGACAAAGACCTCAGCAAACTGGGGCCCTCCGTCGTCTTTGCTATCTGCTGCTCCACCCTGAAGCATCCTGTTGGGAGTACAGGCAAAAGGAGTTGTGAGCAACTGATGACTGGGTTTTCTGGGATGAGAGTAGACATAAGATGAGCCTGAAACACTGATTCCCCCTAAGGCTGTGGGACAGTGATTTGTCCTATGGTATTTTTTGTACTACCCTCAATTTTGCAAGAGAAGGAATGGTTGGGGCTCAGCTGAGGGCTTTCAGGCCATTTGTTTACTTGTTTTGAGGACTGTGAGAGCACACAGAGGAGAATAAAGCTATACACAACGGGCTAAGAGATGAAAATTAGGGTACCAATGGTGAGGTAACCTCTCAAAGCAGGGAGTGCAGCACATGGCAGAACACGAAAGCCTGAGCTCTAATGACCAGAGAAAATGGGCAACACAAAGCCTGGAAAATTGAGCATGAATTTGAGTATTACAGTTACACTGTGTACTTCTACTAAAGTGTTACACACAGAGGTGCTGGAGTGTGTCCAGAGAAGGGCAAAAGAGTGGTGAAGGGGCTGGGGCCACATCAGAAGGGGAGAGGCTCAGGGGTTTGTACTGGAGGAGGCTGAGGGGAGACCTACTCGCTCTCTACAACTACCTCAAAGGAAGGTGTAGCCAGTCTCTTCTCCCAAGTAAGAAGTGATAGGAGAAGAGGAATCGGCTGCAAGTTGTGCTGGGAGAGGTTTGGATTGAACATGAAGGAAAATGTCTTCCCCCACAGGGTGGGCAGGCCCTGGACCAGGCTGCCCAGGCCATAGGGCAGTCACCGTCCCTGGGGAGTTAGAAACCATGTAGACACATGGACCACGGGGGCAACACTGTGGGAACATGGTTTGGTGGGCTTGGTCAGATGACCTTGATCTCAACACATCATCAGAAACTTGCAGTTCTTTGTTTCTTTCAACATAAGAGACTCTGAACCCCCAGGGCCACCCCCCGTGAGTACTTACAGCGCGAGCGAGACGCAAAGCACCAAAGGGCCCCACAGATCCCCTGTCAGTAAAGGAGAAGACAAAATCATCACCACCAGAGAATGATGCTCAGTATCCTGCCCCCACAAGCAGTAACACACTGTCACCAGTCCCAGTGCATCCTTTCACATACTGCACTCCACTTTCTGTACTCAGCACCTCCTCAACCCCACTCAGTCACACAACCCACCCGAAGCCTGACACCCGTTAGAGCAGTGCGCTCTACGTCCTGCTCCTGCAGAGCTTTGATCCTGCTCAGAGTTTTCATGTTTGCTACACAGCATTCCACAGCAAGAACACAGGGTGGGCAATTCTAACCCCTGTCCCACCAAGCTCTTGTTCTGCCCACGAAGGGAAAGTCCAGTGTCCCACCATCCCCTCAAGGTTCTGAATGTCCCCTCGTACGCACAGTCTCTGAGGAGCGCGCTGCTCTTTTTGGGATACATGACATGGACAAATTTCTTCCCAACAGCCTTCAAATCTCTCATCTGAAATAACAAAATGAAACTTCAGTTGAACCCTTCATAGAAATCACACTTCACAACCGACAGCAGCAGCGCTGATGGCAAAGGAAGCCGGGACCCAACCCCAAGAGTTCTGCAGCACCCTCCACAACTAACAACCCTTTTTCTCTGCTCTCCTTAAGCACCACCATAGTACACCCTCCAGTAACACCCAACCAAGCACAATCAGTCACTTGCTCTTCTAGGAAAGACAGCTGGTGACAAATCCTGCTAGCCAGGAGAAGTTTCCTCCAAGCTCCAACTGAGGCCTTTGCAAAGATTCTGACATCACAGAGAAACTTTCGGGCCATTAATTCTGGTATTTTGACCCACAAGAACTCATTTAGCAGGGCTCAAAGGAAAACCTCCAGGCTTACAACAAAGCACAAGTCAAGCTGAGCCGTGCCCAACCCCACCCAGCTTTCGCACGGCAGGTGACCAGAGATGTCAGCAGACCGCGGGCAGAGGCGCACACTCACGATGGTGTCCTTGACGGGCTCATCCAGCGTGGAGTAGTCTTCATCAGGAGAGTTAGAGCCGACAGGAACCGTGATCTCCCCCTCCACTGGAATGTCTCCAGATATCGACACATCTGCGAGACCTGGGAACTGAATGGTTTAACAGCCTTTAGAGGGAAAGGAACACAAACCAGCTCGTCCGCCCTCCAGCGGGCTTTCAGCGGGGTTTAGGTGCAACCCAGAGCTACAGCACTCGAGCGCTGTGGTATCAGCCGAGCCCACAGCCCTGCTGCCTGATTCGAAGGGCTCACCCGGTCTGCAGCGATCCGCGCGGCTGCTCATTCCCATCGGTCCCGGCAGCTGCACACACACACACACACACCCCATGGCTGCACACACACACCTGCGGTTTCACACCCCCCCGCTCCAGCTGCACACAC
>VXBZ01000398.1:13788-45069 GCA_013399135.1 Heliornis fulica | reverse complement strand
GGGGGCAGGAAGCCCCCGTCCCCAGGGCATAAAGGAAGAAATGCTCTCGGGGAGCCCTTACCCGTGACCTCGGGTCATGGTAAATGAGTTTGTGCCAAAGGGGGTCACCTCTCCCCCGGCTTTTGTCGAGCCTTTCGATGGCGATGCTGGGGTGCAGCCAGAGTCGGTGCCCGGTGTGAGTCCTGTGCTCCAGCGGCACATCCCAGTTGCGCTGATCAGTCTCTTCTTCTCTTTACAGCCGAGTCCTTTAAGGAGTTTGCAGAGCTGCTCCAGGAGGTAGAGCTGGAGAGGTCCATGATGGTAAGATGGTCTGAACTGCTGCCTCCTCGCAATGTTTCAGTGCTAAATCGTGGCCACAGAGCACCGTGTGCCTTGCTGTGAAATTTCCCATCGGGGGGAAGGTGGGAACACCAGGAACAGGCTTAGTACCACATCTGGTCCATGGTGCTGTCACTGTGGGCCCTGAGCAGCAAAGGGGAGGTGCTGGGCAGGGGGAGCAGAGGTTGTCCCACAGGGTGTCCAGATCCTCTCCTCCCTGCTGGGTAGTGACAGACACTTGAGTAGGTGTTTCTGGCTTCGTTTTGCTGAGTGTGGGCACACAGGTCCCTCTGTGCCCCTGCCCTTGCTGGCACAGCTCCCGCAGGGCAATGCACTGCCTGCAGTCTCCCACGGTGCTGTGCCCTCTGCCTCACCAGGGCCAGCACTGGCTTCCCGAATCACTCCTAATTCCAGGAAAAACATGAAGGTTAGGCTCAGTAGAGAGCTCTTGCAGCATGCCAGGAATGTGCTGCTTGGCTCTGCTTTCCTCTGCCTCGTGCAGCAGCGGGAGCTTGTGCCAGGCCGGTGTCCAGGCCAGCACACAGGGGTGGCTGCGCCAGTGGGATGCCACCATCCGCTCTGCAGGTCTGCAGCCAGGCAGGGAGCGGGAGGAAACCAGTAGGAGGCTGCAGGAAAGCAGTAAGTTAATTATTAACTGAGTCACAGGTAGCATGGCTCCGTTGGCACTGGGTGGGTGGGTGGAAGGGATCATTCCAGAGATCATGGATGCTTCTAGGGATGCTGTCTGGCTTTTCTTCTGGGTTTTTTTCCCCTCCACTCGTAGGACTAGTCCTGTACAGTAGCTCCTTCAGAACGTTTCACACTCTCACCATGTCTGTCAGCTTTAAATTACCCAAAGGGGCTGTGGCTGTGTAGTGTCCTATCCCCTTCTCTTCCCAGCTCCCTTCTCTGGAGCTCAGGAGACAGCCTGTCACAGTAGAAGCAGGGACAGGAGGAGGTGACAGGACATGTCCCAGTTCCAGAGTGGAGCTGGAGCCAGTGTTACATACTGGGGCGAGTTTGTTGTGGATTCATGGAGAGGGAGTACAGAGCATGTCCCAGGACAGTGCCTGTCAGACACCTGCCGGGACTGGCAGAGGCAGAGTCAGGCTTTCCTTTTCCCTACCTGCTGCTGTTATTCTCTGGCTGTGGCAGGTAACCTGCTGTCCTTCTGGCTGGCTCTCAGGAGAAGGGAACCCGTCCTTCACTTGAGCCGTGCTGTCGGGCATCGAGCCCTGTACTCTCTGCGGTGGGAGTGCCAGGCCACGAGAAAGCCGCAGCAGGGAGCCGGCCCCAGCCCCGTCTTTGCTCTCGTGTGCTTGGGGCTTCCTCAGCCTCTGAGAAGCTGCTGCCCATCGTGGCCTTGCTGAGCTCCCGTGGGTTGTTTAGCGTTGGGCAGTGGCTCGTTTCGGGCCTGCGGCAGCCGCCACCTGGCTGTGCGCTCACGGCACGAGCATCTGCCGTGTTCCTGGGATCGTCTCGTGACTCGCCGTGTTCTGGGGCCTCACCATGGCTTGTGCATTAGTGACAAGGGCAGACGCTGCGTGGGACACCTCCGGGTGTGATGCTGTGCCTGGGTGGCAGGAGTGGCAGCCAGCTTGTCCAGGGCAGAGGAGCTGGTGGCAGAAAGGAAGCAGGCAGCACGTCTTCTGGCTCCTGTTAGTGCAGGCAGGGCAGCTTGCTGCAGGCAGGGACCCAGCTGAGCTGGGCAGCAAGTAGCAGTCTGCAGTGTGCTACGGGGCTGTATCTGGTTCTGGTTTGTGCCTCCCAAGGGTGGGTAACAGCACAGCCTTGCTCTGAGGCTGGTGAGGCCAGCAGGAACGAGCCTGCCTCTGCACAGCCGGGACCGTAGGGTGACAGGGTCCTGGGGCTTGGTGGGAGTGTCACAGTGGCGGGCAGAGGGCAGTGGCTCCACATGCTGGGAAGATGGCAGAATCAGGGAACCTGCTGTCATCTACAGAGCTTCCCTGGAGCCTTGTGTGCCGGGATCGGAGTTATCTGGGTCTTATAGATGGGAAAAGTGGGTACAGATGGGTTAAGTGACTTCACTGACAGGCAGAGATGGAGTGGGCACTCAGAGACATTAAAATCTGAGAGTTCTTGGCTTCTAGCCCTGCTCAGGCTCTATTTAGTAGAAAATGAATCCGTGTCCTGTAACTGAACGGTTTCTTTCTTCGCACCGTAGGTGCAGAACGCGAGTGACCTGCTGATCAAACCTCTGGAAAACTTTCGGAAGGAGCAAATAGGGTTCACCAAGGTAAGGCGTGGTTGTGAGCTGCCTGTTGTAAACAGGCTTGTTCTCAATGCTGTTTTCTCTCACATTTTTAGTTGTGCTTTTAAAAGTAGCCACTTGTGCTAGGGTTTGACTTCACGCCTTCAGAACCTTCCCTGTTTAATGCTGGCTTTCAGCTGCTGGCACGAGAGTCTGCGCGGTGACTTTCAGTCTGATTTTTCAATCATAAGAGGCTCCAAAACCTTTTCCTGAGCTCTTTGGGTCCCCCTCTGGCCTAATTCCAGTGGTGTCTCCATCCTGAGCGAGGAGTGCTTGTTTCACCCGGTGTTTCACCCGGAGACACTCCTCGATCCAGGACACTCCTCGATCCAGAGACACTCCTCGATCCAGGACACTCTTCGATCCAGGGACACTCCTCGATCCAGGGACACTCCTCGATCCAGGACACTCCTCGATCCAGGACACTCCTTGCTGTTGCTCTCTTCTCCCCTTTGTTCCTTCAGTGCTGTTGAGAACAAACCCATTTCTCCGGATGAGCGCGTGTTGGCGCGGGAGGGAGAGAGGAGCAGTCAGAACTTGGTTATAGTCACAGGGCTTTTGTTATGAAATATTTAAGTAAAGCATCTGATGAGACTTTCAGACGGAGCAAACTTTTAAAGAAACAAGCAGTAAAAAGTAAATCCTGCACATGTGGAGCAGGAAGGATTGCCTTTCCCTTGCCTGCTAACAAGAAGTCCAGGTTCCACGTTACTCGGTGGCAGCTCGAGATGGGGCTGGCCCTGACCCAGCTCAGAAATGGAGATGTTTTGGAGAGCGCTCGGGGCCTGGATTCAGCCCAGCCCATCTGGAGCCTTTGACGTTTAATAAATACAGGATTTGAGAAACGACACTTGATCACCATCCTGCCGTCAGAAGGCCCCTGTGCAGGGCATTGCTGGTGCTGTAGTGCAGGAGCCGGGGGCTGGACCGGCGCACGGCCTGTCCTCGGTCCCTGCTGACGGGGAGGCGCCAGGCAGCCGCCGTGGCCGGACGCCCTTCGGAAGCGGTTAGGGGAGGTGGCGAGGGGCAGGGATTCCTTGTGGGTTCTCAGGGGCCTTTGGGGTTTGTTTCTGAAGAGGAACAGGAACCTTAAGGATGTGGTGGGGAGGAGAAGGCTCGGCAGAGGTGCTCACCCGCAGGAGCTCACACGGCCCGATGTGTGCAGGAGCGTCCGGGACGCACCGGGATGTGCTGCTCTCTCCAACACTGCCCCGCAGCCTCGAGTGGGTGCGAGTTTCGGAGCCGCTCCAAGCCCTTGCCCTCACCTCCTGGGCTTTCCTGAGAGATGCTGCTGGTCCAGAACCCTCCCCGCTGCTCAAAGCCCTCCTTGCCAGCCCGCAGCGCTCCCGCGGCTCATTCGCATCCCTCGGCAGAAGGCGTGAAATACAAATGAGCTCTGCTCACAATGGGGCTCTGTCAGCAAGGGTCCCTCTCCCTTCTGCTGTGCCTCCGCTTGCTGGCGTCACCCCAGCAGATCCTTCCTGATTTACACCAGCGGGAGGGAGGCCGTGGAGCAGACCGGAGCCGTGACACAGAGAATTTGTGCCCTCTGCTCCGTTTCCCATATTTTGGCCGAGTCGCCTTCTGTGAGATGTTTTCTGTTCTCGGCGAGACGCTGAAGCCAGATAGGAAGGGCCTTTGAAAGGGGCTTTGTGATGCCTCTGCCTGGAGAGCAGCCAGGCAGTCTGGCCCAGGCATCCCAGCCTGCGTTAGCCCGCCTGCTGGGATGGATGGAGTCGCCTGGGTCAGATGGGGAGCCCCCGGGGTGTCACTCCGACCCGCCACAGCCACCACCCTCCAGCCACCCTCCCCTGCTAGCCACAGATCCACAGATTGTGGATCCTTCTGTGACTTGTCAGTACATGTTTGTGTGTGTCACATGAAGAGGGACAGCAGAGGACCCCTGAGCTTAGGAGCCGGTGGGAGTTCCTGGCCAGGGGTGCAGCCCCGGTGTGGTGAGTGCGACAACGAACCGGCCGAACCGAGCGTGGGGAAGGGCATGGACACTGTCCCAGAGCACAGGCATCACTGAGGGGAGGGGTGGTCTGGTGTTTCAGCCCACCTCACGTCCTGCTCACGGAGGCTGGATTGTGAGCTCAGTCCACACAGGCTGCGGGCTCAGTGGGTTTGTGCCATGAGCCATCAGAGCAGCAAGCGTGGCAAAGCTGTGCCTGGCCATGAGGAGCACCCGGGGTGGCAAAGCTCTTGCTTGGTGGGAAGGAGGGGGAGTTGGGGGACATTGCAGGTGGCAATGTGAAGCAGGGTGGCTGTGGCCTGCGGCCCTGCCTGAGCACAGAGGGGCTTGGTGCCTCTAGATCCTCTTGACCTCGCGCTGTGCGGCAGAGCGATGCAGAGCAGAGTCCTGCTGCTCTGTTTCGTGGTGGCATTGGGCTTGCTTAGGAAGTCCTGAGCAGGGGCAGCAGGACAGGACTTCAGGGCCTCTGGGAGATAATTCCACAGGAGCCAGGGATTTCCTCACTCTGCTTTCCACTTGCTTGAGCTCAGAAGCTCCACAGAGCTTCTTAAGCTTTCCTTGTTTGAGCAATTCAGCTCCCTCCTTGCAATCAGTGGTGGCTCGGTTACCATGTCCCGTGGGTATTTGTCAACTGGCTTCGACTCATGGCTGTTTCTTGGTTCCACAGTGCTCTGGTTTCACAGTTGTAAGGCGTGAGCAAACAGCCTGGTCCTCAGCTCAGCGCCCGGCGCTCCCTCTGCGTTTCCTTCTTCATTGTCTCTCCTGCTCTCGTTCAGTGCATCTGCCCTTCGGGTTTGCCAGTGCAAACAGCTCTTCTTGTTGCAGCTGCCCCTTCAGAAGGGCTTTTTTCCGTAACACATCAGCCCACCCTGGGTGTTTGCATGCCTGTGGCTTGCATGAGTGCTTGAGCTGGAGCACAGGTCAGTCAGAGCCAGCCCGGCCGGTGGGACCTCCGCGAGGTGAATGACGCCTGGCGTGTGCGCTGCAGCCCGGTCTGGGGCACGTCCCCCGGGCGCACTCGGCCCGGGCACCGGGCAGTAAAACCCCAGTGAGTTTTGACTGCAGGGTTTGTGATCTCTCCTTCCAGCCCTTCCAATCTGCTGTGGTTCTGAAACTTTCCAGAAACACAGTGAACGCTTCCAAGCTGAAAAGTGCCAAACTCCTGACAAACCTTTTGTTGCCCGGGGCGCGTCCTTGATGTTAAAGCACTTGCCTGGTGTTCTGAGCTACGTGAGCAGCACATCAGCACATGGTGCATAGGTTTTGGATGCATTGGGATGTCTCCAGTTGATTTGACATTGGAGAGATTGGGGGTGACAGCACCTCATTGGTGGGGTTTTGCCACAATGGTGACATGATGCAGTACTCCAGGTGCCTGTGCTGCAGAGAGCTTGGTCATTAGGTGCAAGTCAGTCCCGTGCAAGCAGCAGACTGTGAAAGCCAAGTGGCCCCCTGTTCCAGTTGGGTCGACCGGAGTTTTTCCATGGGGATAATGAATTGCACAAAAGTTCTTGGCATCGTTGCATGTTCTTAGCTGGAAAACGCCAATAACTGTTCTGCTTCAACTCTTGTATCTCCAGGAGAGAAAGAAGAAGTTTGAGAAGGATGGTGAGAAGTTCTATTCCATGCTGGATCGCCATTTGCATTTGTCTTCCAAAAAGAAGGAGTCCCAGCTACAGGAGGTCAGTGGGGGTCCAGAACCAGCGTCACCAGCAGCTCTAGGTCCTGTAAAAGGAGGGAAACCCTCTCTTTCAGGGAGCAGTGGGAGCTGATAAGCAGTTAAACAAATCTACCTAACTCCTACGTTCTCCAGATGAGACAAGGCAAACCGAGCTCGTAGCTCTCCCTGGCACGTTGAGTGGCTTTGTGCCTGGCTGTCACCTGCTGTCACCCTTGTGCATCAGGCAGTGACTGGCACAGCGGGGGCTTGGCCACCCATTCTTCTGCTGGGGAACAGCTCTGGCCACAAAAGAACTGGTTGTGGTTATCTTTGCTGGGTGGTTTGTGCCCCGCTTCTGGCTGTGGCATCGAGCAGGGGGCGTGGGGAAGGTCTTGCAGCTCTTACTGCTGCCAAGTGTGTTGCAACAAGCAAGGCAAGTCCGTGCTGCTCCAGCCCACACCAGAGGAGCTGGGGCAGATCTGATGTGTCCCACCAGCTGTCTGCCCAGCCTGCCTCGCATGGCAGAGTGTGCACAAGCCCAGGTCACTCGGCACTGCCTGGTGCTGCAGCTCCAGAACTGCCACTTTCGGGTCACAGTGGCCTTGTCCTCACCAGAGCCGGTCTGTGGGTGGACAGGGAGCTTGTGCTGAAGTCACAAACATGTTTCTTCGGGAAAGCCTCGTCCCTGCTGAGTGAGACCGGCCAGCGTTCCAGTCGCTGGTGCTGGGCGCCGTGTTTCGAGCCTGGGCTGGGCGTCTTGGGCAGGCTTTCCCTCTCTGAGGACAGACCAGTCAAGTATTGACAGGGTGGATGAGATGTGTTTTCTTTTTTCACCTCTCCTTTCTTCCAGGCTGACCTTCAGGTTGACAAAGAGAGACACAATTTCTTTGAGTCCTCCCTCGAGTATGTGTACCAGATCCAGGAGGTGCAGGAAAGCAAGAAATTCAGTATTGTTGAACCGGTAGGAGCTTCCTCCTCTTTTGGGGCTTGTTTGAGGCACAGATGCTTTGACCTGATGGTTGCAGGAGGGGAGGAGTTACCAGGTTGGATGTGCTCCTGGGGAGTCTTGTGGTGGAGCAGGAGTTAACATCCCATGCTCGGATTGCTGCAGCGCAACAGCCTCAGTGGTGTTTGCTGGAGCACTGTGAAGGTGCAGGCTCCTTGCTCGTTATCTGCCAATCCTGAGGAACAGGCTGGACACCCTGGTAGCTAGAAGACTTGTCATGAATTCTCTTGGGCACCTTGTGTTTGGTAAGCGTTAGGGAGTCAGCTGTTACCTGCTCCACTCACCGGCCCGGCACAGGCTGCAGTGGTGCCAGTGTGGGGCCGGTGTCCCCACACAGGGACCCTGTCCTGGGTGGATGGCTCTGCCTGGGTGTGGAGGAGCGTGGGTTCGTGTAGGTCTCATGGGCAAGCAATCTGCAGATGTGCTCCTCTTCTCCCAACAGGGTCTTTCGTTGTGGGTGTGTTTCATTAGGACGGATGTGTGGGTGGCAGAGCTGGGCTGCAGGGACACTGCGCGTGAGTCGTGCTTGTGTCCCTCCAGACTTGTACGAACAAGCCACGTTTGTGTGTGTGACCTGCAGGATCACTGTCTGCCTTTCCCCTCATTGGAAATGTAGGAGTTTAATCCATGTCTGTTCTCCCCTTTGCAGGTGCTGGCTTTTCTCCACAGCCTCTTCACTTACAACAACCTGACAGTGGAGCTCACCCAGGATTTCCTCCCTTACAAACAGCAGCTCCAGCTCAGCCTGCAGAACGTGAGTTCCTGCCCTGCTGAAGGGCTTTTGCATGTGACTCCTATTCTCATTGGCATTTAATCACCTCTGGTGTCAAGGCTGCTTCATGCAAAACAGACTGCCCATGTTTGCCTTGGGGGAGGTGCACAGAAGTTATTTCCTTCTCAGCTCACATGTATTTTCTCCTCTCCTGCACAAGAGAGTCCACAGGTCCTGTTGGAGTGTTTTTCTCTATCTGGAAGGGGCTGTAGAAATTGTAACATTTAACCTGTGCATAAACAGGGCTGAGAATTTCTTTCAGTTTCATGAGATTGAAATTGTACACATCTTCTAAAAAGTCCTCCAGTCTCTTGATCTTAACAGTGTCAGCTTGCTGTGTGCTTTGGTGAGCTGCTGAAGTAAACTCGTGGGGTAAAGGATCTGTGTCCTGCTTCTTTTATGCCTTTCTTGGCTGGCCCTCGTTCCCCTGGAGCCACCGCTGCACATCTGTGCCAAGCTGAGCTTGCTGCTGGCTCATTAATTGCTCTGACTGGTGCTCCCTAAAAATGCCTTGATCCTGTACCCTGTGCTGATGTGACTAGAAAAATGATGTCATGCCAAGCCATGTAGAGTGATCTTTTGAGGAATCAGGGCCTTAGTTTTGTAGAATACTCCAGTTACCTCAATAATGGTGCGAAGAGGAGTTCAGGTGCTGCTTCTGCTCCACCTAGCCTCAAAGTGTGCTAAGCTCCTTTTACTGAAGGAGCCAGAGTCCTCCTGGTCATGACTCATTAACACCATTTCTGCACACAGTCACCTTTAGGAGCCCAGTCACGTTACAGCTGGGGCTTTGCCCTGAATCTGTAGAGCAGCTTCTGCATTTTGTATGTTGGGTACCGCCGCCTCTGCCTCAGCACCTACCGTTTGGCCAGGAGCACCTGGAGCTTGCTCTTTGCTGCTCTTCAGATGTGCTTCCTAACGAGACCTGCTTGTGTTCCCCTGACAGACAAGGAATCATTTCTCCAGCACGCGGGAGGAGCTGGAAGACCTGAAGAAGAGGATGAAGGAAGCCCCCCTCACCTGCAAGCTGCCTGGGCAGCCGACCATTGAGGGCTACCTGTACACTCAGGAGAAATGTAACAGTTTTTATCTGTGTCTGAATGCCTTAGAGAGCACCTGGCGTGGGGCCCTGCCGGGTCGGGTCCCATGCCAGTGTCACTGGGCGCTGTGCTGCACGGGGTGTCACCACCCGACAGTGCCCAGGGTGTCACTAGCAGCCTCGGCTTTCTCAGCCATGGCACAGAGCTTTCCTGGGTCACATGAGCTGTGTCAGCAAGGAGCTAATTGCACTGTGCTCAATTAGATGAGATTTATTACTCTGTAGTGCTGGAGGGACTGGAGCTCTGTCAGGGCTGGCGGGACCGAGCCTGTGTCCTGCCCAGCTTCCCTCCCACAGCATCCTCGAGGGTGTCTGCTCACAGCTGGGGTGTTACCTGGATGGGAGAGCAAAGCTGTGTGACTGTGTGTGCAATCAAAGCAAACCATTCCCAGTCTTTTCCAAATGCTCAGTGACACTTTGTGCAGCAGTGTGGGGGACAGGCGCCCGTGTGAGCGGTGGCCCCTGAGCCTACAGACTGCTGACTTGAGCAGTTGGTTTGTGGATTAGATACAGAAATAAATCCATGTGTACTTTGTGTGTTTATCCTGATTCTGCAAGTAAACACACAGTCATTTGAGTCCACAAACTGGTGCTGTGCGTTCCTGCGTGCCAGCGTCTGTTTGCTGCCTCTATTTATGTTTCCTTGCAAACTGAGCATGAAGAGAGTTGTTCCTTCTGACACTGCAGCTTAGGAAAAAATGCACAAGTACCAGTTGAAGTATTTAGTGTAGAGGGGTGCAGGTAAACAACAGAGAACAGTGTCAGTGACTCTAGTGTGATCTAAGGGGGAACTTTAGAGTGTCTTAACGCCGCCACTGCCCTTAGACCAGGTTTTCATCAGCAGGAAAACAGTGGTGTCTCTATGAAACAGGCATTCAAGACACGTAGGATCCTCCAGTGTAGGTTGTGCTGGACTTGGCTGAGCCGTCCTGGCTTGTGACCAGAGTCCCACAATCACCCTTTCACCAGTGTTTTGGGAGGGCACTGGAGGCGGCTGCTGCTCCCTGCACCTCCTCTCCGCCTCCTGGCTCTCACCAGCGGAGAGCTGGTGAGGGAGGTGTCCCCAGGGCCCACAGTGCCTGTCCCCAGAGGAGTGGGACACCCGTGGCATGATCCCTGACTCTGTGTTCCTGCGTGTTTCTGCAGGGGCGCTGGGCATCTCCTGGGTGAAATATTACTGTCAGTACGAAAAAGAGGCAAAAACCTTACGGATGACGCCCATGGACCAGAAGCCTGGAGCTAAGCAAGTGAGTCTGTTTCTTGGAGGGATGTCTGCAAACATTGACCCAGCTGTCAAGTCTCACCTTCAACCCACCCACATCACCCCTTTCTGTAAGCAGAGAGACGTGCAGGTGCCACGTCCAGGCAGGAGAGGACAGCCCTGCCATGGGGAGCAGCTGTCTGGCAATGCTGGTCCTCACGACGTGCCGTGCCTCATGCAACGCGAGCGCTGTTCGGGCACTGGGGACTTGCAAGTTTGGTCTAGTGTGAAATTTCTGCTTTCTAGACAAGCTAATTTTTGTGTTTCTCCATGCAAATGGGCAGTGAACTGCAGCCTGATTTGCACGTAGCCCTCTGGCAGTGATTGTGAGTACTTGAATTACTTGAGCTGCAGGATGAGCACTTCCAAAAGCAGCAGTTCTCTGCCTCTGCACGTTCACACCGTCCCTGGCTTGTGGTTTTGATTTCTTATCAGAACTGGTTACTTGTGAATGGCACCGGCGTCAGGAGAGGAGGAGAGGTTGCAGCTCTAAGCTGCAGCGGTTTGGGGTGTTGCTTCTGTCACAAAATGCTTTGGTCTTTACCAGCGTGTCTGGGAGCTCCCTGCAGCTCCTCGGGGTGACAGGAGGGGTGGGATGCCGGCGTGGATGACGGAGAACCACAAGCGCGTCCAGCTGAGTCCACCCACCCTCCTCTGCCACGGAGCGATGTCCCCTCGGGACTTCCCCGTCAGGCGAGCAGTGCTCCAGTGTGTGATCTCATGGTCTGGTCTCTGGCAGCCCTCTGCAGCAAGGAAATAACATGCACTGTATTTTTGGAAGCCCTTGGCAGGGGCCTTGGCAAAGCAGCATCCAGATAGCGACCGGTGAGATCCGTTGTCACCTGTGCTGTGCCCGTGGCTACTCAGGCCAGCTGGTGCAGGTGGGGGGCTGTGGAAGTGTGAGCCCCCAAACTGCACCTTCAGCTCACACGTACCCACACACTGTCTGATGCCACAAGTACGAGCAGAGCTCTTAAACGCCCCAAAGGACAGCCCAGAGCCTGTCATCGTGGGGTCAGCCTCGGTGGCTGCCCTTGCTTCGGGCTGGCCCGCCTCTGCTTCTGACAGAGCTCTTGTAGCCACAGGGACCACCCGGTGACTGCACGTCCTGGGTCTGCAGACCCAGCTTTGGCCGGCTGGGAGCTCTCCAGGGCTCTTCAGAGTCCTTGCAAAGTTGTAGAGATCTCACGGTCGCTTACAAACCCGCTGTGTTTGGAGGGAGCGGAGGGTTCCCCCCGCCCCTGTCTCCCCTCGTGTCTCACCTTGGCTTTCATTTTCTCTCCTAGGGCACCTTAGACCTGACACTGAAGTCCTGCGTGAGGAGGAAGACTGACTCCATAGACAAAAGGTTCTGCTTTGACATTGAAACTAATGAGAGGTGAGCTGCCTGCTGTCCCAGCCCCGGAGAGATGGCCTCAGCTGGCCACTGCAAACACCTCTCACTGTCTGCCTTGTTTCCCTGCCCGCCCCCGGGTGACCTCTGGCAGGTCTGGGACCATCACGCTGCAGGCGCTCTCGGAAGCCAATCGACGGCTCTGGATGGAAGCCATGGACGGGAAGGAGCCGGTAGGTGCTGAGGGAGCTGCTGCCCAGGGAGATGGGCTGTGGCCCCCTCTGTGCCACAGCTCTGCTCATTTGAAGGGCAAAGGACTGGGCAACATGGAGAGTCTGTATGCTGCCAGGCAGCCTGTCACTTGGGGGACATCTGGGGCTTGCCTGGTTCACATGGTGTGGTGGTGTCTGTGAAGGAGGTTTTTAGGTTGTCTATCAAGAATGGCACCTGCTGTTTAATATTAATAAGAAAATACAGAACTTACTCTGTGGGATGCCAAGGAATGTTGACACTTGGGTTTTGAAAAGCAAGCAAAGAAATGAAACCCCAGAACCTCTGTGTGCCAGTGTGCCCAGCTGCCCGAAGGACAACGGTTTCGCAGGGTCCCCTGTGGACAAAGCTTCCAGTTCAGTTTTTCGGAGACCTCTGGCCTGGAAATGGGTGCTCCAGTGAAATGTAGGAAGTGAGAAAACATGTGTTTGGTGTGTAGGCAGTGGGATCTTGCTTAGTTATAAACTGGCATTTCTCTGGGCCATGGTCCTGCTGTTTGTGGTGGCTTTGGGTGCTTTGTGGGGGCTGCATCTGCTTCAGAAAACAAACATCAGGTGACGTTGCATTATGGTTTTGTTTCTCTCTCCCCCACCCCCTCCTCTTTTCCAGATCTACCACAGTCCCATCACGAAACAGGAAGAAAGTGAGTCGCTCCTCCTGCTGTTCTCTGGGCTGTCTGGGGCCAGGCAGTGGATTTCCATGCAGATACACTCCTCCTTGATTTCCTGTGTGTTCCCTCTGTGGTGGCCCTGTAACTCCCTTCCCTTCTGTCCTAGTGTCTGATACTGAGGCCAGAGAAGAGCCAGTTCCAAACAGTGAAAGTTACAGTGCCCAGGTTCTACTTAGTGAGAGCTATCAGGGTGCAGAGGTCAGTTTGCACCTCTGAACCCCAAATTCGGTGGGGGTCGGTGGGGAACTGAATGCAACCTCCCAAAAAAGCGAGGTTGCATTCAGTTCCCCACCGACCCGTCCCCTGGCTCCCCTTTGCCTGGGGCCTCACAGCCTCTGTTCTGGATGGTAGAGTTTACTTTTATCAGCCCTTTCATGAGCTGGTTTTATTGAGACAGAGGTGGTGCTGGCAGAGGCATAAGTGAGAAACCTGTTGTTTGACCATGTTTGCATTACACGCCTGGAAAGAATGCGACTGGCATTTCACGAAATAAATACACCCTAAGTTTAATAGATTAGAGCTACAACGACTGCAAGTCCTGTCATACCACTCAGTACCACGTTCCAGGCAGACCTGTGCTTAAGGGTGTCTGCTCATTCCGTGTTGGAGCTAAGATACATCTGAGCTTTTCGTCACTGTCACTCAGGGGGGAGCGAATAGTTAGAGCCACCGTGCTGGAAGTACGGCCATTGCCCGGGATTTGCCCCTGCAGCCTGCGTGGTGGCTGGACTTGCTCCAGATGTGTCCTGTGGCTGTCATTTCCAGTAAAATGGCATTTTGTGTTAAATATAAAGAACCAACACTGCCCAAAATAACCCCAGGCCCACAGTGCCAAACCAGCAGCAGAGTGGACACGGAGGGAGTTTGAGTGTGAGCGTCGCACTGAGCAGAAGGACACTTCTCACTGTAACGGGGACCCTGCTCTCGGTGTCCCAGAGACGTTGGCAGTGGTAGGCACAGTCATTGCAGAGTTGAAGTAGAAGGGTGGAAAAGCATCCTGGCTTCATGACACCCGTGACACAGGAGAGACAGCCTGTGGGTACTGGCTGGAACCAAACCCGTCCTGCTTCACCCGGCGTATCGAGCTGTATTGGTTTTGCTTTTCAGTCAAGTAGATAAGCGGAAGTGACACCATCCTGTGGTGTGCAAGAGCTGCAACTGCGGGTTTTGCAGCACCCACAAAATGATGAATCAACCCCTTATCGGACACAGAGTGACATGTGGCAGGACTCTGATTTACACTGTCGTGTTTAAAGGTGGGAAGGGGATAGGGAGCAGTGCTGTAGCTCAAAATAGACTCCAGGAACAATGGAGGACACATGGAACTGTTAACTCCTTGTGGGATTTAAGGAGTGCCTGTGTTTTCATGCAGGGATGTCCACGATGCAGATGCTGGTGCAAACCCAGCCATGTGCAGGGGCACTGCTGTGTGCCGAGCAGGCTCTGGGTGTGGGGGTCTCCCTGGTATTTTTCCATGGGGAGCTGGTGCTCAGCAGCTCACACCATTTCCCTTCTTTCTCACAGTGGAGCTGAACGAGGTCGGCTTCAAGTTTGTACGGAAGTGCATCAACGCAGTGGAAACGAAAGGTGAGGTGCGGCCGTGGCGTGGGGAGGTGCTGCCGTCCTGGCGTGGCCTCCGTGGCCTTGAACTGTGTTTTCAGGTGTAGTGGTGTTAGTGAGTGACAGGAGGCTTTGCCTCTGAGATGTGTTACACACGCTGCAGGGGTGGGAAGGCTGCGCTCTTGCAGCGAAGGGATGCCGAGTGGGTTAGGATTGCTGTCCCAGTGTGGTGTCAGAGTCACACCCTGGTGTCTCACCACAGCTCCCTGGACAGCATGGGCAGGGCAGGGTGCTTGGCCTGTGGCCCTGGCTGTGCTCACTGCCCTACCAGTGCCTGTGTGGGAGGGGACTCCCAGCCCCCCGAAGCAGTCACCCCTTGTGGGGCAGCCTGGTGTTCCCATCCTGTCCTGGCCCAGCTATTCCCATCCCGGCAGTTCCTGTCCCATCCCATCTCATCCGGTCCCATCCTGTCCCAGCTGTGCCTGTCCAGTCCCATCCCAGCAGTTCCCATCCCGACAGGTCCCATCCCATTCCATCCTGGCTGTTCCTGTCCTGGTGGTCCTGTCCCGTCCCGGCTGTGCCCACCCAGCCAGTGCCCATCCCGTCCCGTCGCGGCAGGTCCTGGTGCGGGACCGGAGCGGTGCCGCTAGATGGGGCCTGTGTCCCGCCGCCCGGGGTGAGACTCTCGGCTTCCTCCTGGCAGGGATCGCTACCGAGGGCGTCTACCGGACCGTCGGCAGCAACATCCAGGTGCAGAAGCTGCTGAACGCCTTTTTTGGTAAGAATGCCGTGTCCGTGCGCTCAGGCTGCCCCGGCTCGGCTCGGCTCAGCTCGGTTTGGCTCGGCTCGACTTGGCTCAGTTTGGATCGGCTCGACTTGGCTCAGCTCAGCTAAGCTTGGCCTGGCTCAGCTTGGTTCTGCCTGTCTCAGCTCGGCTTGGCTTAGCTTGGCTCGGCCCAGCTGGACAGGCAGCGCTGGGTTTTGCTGGGAGCCGTCCAGCCCAGCTCCTGGTCCCATGACCCCTCGAGGCAAAGCGTCCCCGTCGTCGCAGTCCCGGGGCAGTTTTCTGTGTCCCCCCTTGCTGCCTCCCAGTTAGACAACGTGTTGGTGTTGGTGTTGCCGCTGCCGGGGTCGGGCCAGCGGCAGTGGGGTGAAGCGAGGCAGCGACCTGGGGCAGCGGCGGGGACGAATCTTCGAATCTCTCCCCATCGTCTGCTAAAGACACTGCAGAGGGTTGGGGTCACTGCTGGGGACGTGCTGTGCCACAGGGCCAGGGTGTGGGACGGTGGCCCAGGAGAGATGAGCCCTCGCCCTCCCCTCACTGCCAGTGCCACCCACAGCCGAGCAGGAGTCCTTGGTTGCCCAGCCACTGTGAGTCCCTTCCCCTGACTGGTGAGAGCTGGTGCCCCACTTCCTAGGCAGCACAAAGGAGAGCCAGACCTGCATGAGCACTCATTAATTAGTGTGCTAACTAATTAGTGGGACCCTATGGGCCTCATCATGGGGGCAGCCCCTCCTGCAGCGCTGCCTTGTCCCACGGGTCCCGCACAGCCACATCCTCAACCAGCCCCCACAGGGCTTTTTGCTGGCCGGGGGTGTTGTGGAGAGCTCACCGTGAGGGAGAGCAGGGACAGGGGCTGCCAGGCTGGGACGTGGCCGAGGCCCTTGTGGCCCTGCCCACGGTATGGTACAAGGGTCGGTGTCCCGCACACGCAGAGGCTGAGCCGCTCTCGCTGTCCCTGCTCCAGGGCACCCTGACACCTGCGTGCCTTGGGCTGGCCCCAGCCCCTGCACAGGTGTCCGATGCTGGTGCCGTACCAGAGGCTTCTACTATTGTTTTTACTGTTTTGCTTTCACTGTTGTTGTTTATTACCGCGGCCGGTTCGCGCTGATGTGGCCGTACTCGATTCCCATGGCGCCGCGACGTCAGCCGGCTATCTGGTTATGCTTGCCTGGTGACTAATGATCTAGCCTGGGTTTTGTTGCTGCTTGATTCTCACCCTCCCTGTGAGCAGCTCTGTGGGTTTCTCCTCTGAACTCCACCAGTGAGTGGCTCTGTTCTATTTATGTGCGTTGGTCTGGTTGACCACCGGCCACCTCACCGTGTACAAACTCACGGTGGGAGGTCCAACAGCAGCCACTGCTGCAGGAGGATTTCATCCTGAGCCTCAGGAAGGAGATGGGTTTATTTCTTTAATTATTTTGTCACCGGTCCTATTTATTTTTTAACGATAAATGATGCAATTTATTTCTTTAGTCCGGCTGCCGCCATCCTCCAACCATGTCTTTTACTTCGTGGTACTGCGGGAAGGATGTGGGTGTTTGGTGAGGGCAGGCAGGAGCCAAGCGAACTTCTGTGCTGCCTCTGAGCTCCTTCTCTCTGCACAGCGAGAGGGGATGTGTTTGCAGAGCAGCCCTCAGGGGATCAGCTGCGAAGGAGGGATCTGAGCTGGACCTGCAGGTTACTTTGGATATCAGGGAGCTTGTCTTGGGTCTGTTGAAGTGTGTCTCTGAGAAAAACCCAAACCATAGAGAATACACCCTTGGTAACTTCTCACTGCTGTTAAATGTTACCTTCAGCTTCCCCCCTTGTCCCTGGCTAGCGCTGCTCCTCGGCCCTTCCCAGACACCGGCGCTGGGGCCGTTCTGCCTTTCCCAGCCGTGGGGCTCAGCAGCTCGCTTTGTGTGCAGCTGCAGCTTGGTTTGCCCTGAGAGCATCCCTCCCTCCCTGAGAGCTACAGCCCCAAAGTGAACCTTACTCTAAGGCTGTCTTGTTCCTCTTCCAGATCCCAAATGTCCAGGGGACGTGGATCTCCAAAGCGGCGACTGGGACATCAAGACCATTACCAGCTCGCTGAAGTTCTATCTCAGGTAGCACTGCAGCTCCCCCCTGCCCCGAGTGGGCAGAGCAGCTCGGGGCTGAGCCGGGTGAAGGGCGCTGCCAGATGTGAGCAGCTGGCTGTTGGAGGGGCAGAGAGGCTTTGGGAGGAGGAATGGATTCCTTTTCCTTTTCGAGAACCCACATGAGGAAGCCGGATCCTGCAGGGATGGCTGTTTAAACAGAGCTGCCCCGGGGGGGGATCCTCGAACGGGTGGTGCTGGGTGTGAGCAGGTTGGCCCATGTCCTTGGAGGTCAGGCACAAGTGGGTCACGCTGCCCTGCCAGAGCTCACTTCTCTTTCTGGTTATTGCAGGAACCTGTCAGAGCCTGTCATGACGTACAAGCTCCACAAAGAGTTGGTCCTGGCCGCCAGTAAGTCCTGTGGTTGCCCTGCAATGGTCCCTAGCCCTGCCCTCCCCAGCCAGAACCGCTTGACAGAGCCCTGCCAGCTCCACAGCGGCGTGTCTGGCTGCTTCTCCTGTAGAAGCAGGAGTGTCCCTCTCTCCCGAGTGCTTCTTGGCACAAGGCAGGGGGCGGCACAGCTCCCCTTCCCCTTTCCTCTCACACTGCACTTCCCTCAAACACGGTGTCCCAGAGGGGCTGGAGAGCCAGGCGTGGATGTCAACTGACCTCAGACCAGTGTCCCAGCAAGTGTCCCAGAAGAACTGTTTGATAGTACGAACGGGTTTATTTGAGAGCCCGTGAGGGACTGTGGGAATGGGCTGTGCTGGTGCCCTGTGGATACACAGGTGCTCCCTTTAGGTTGTGACGTTTTCCCTGGGGTGTTGAATCCAAAGTGTCTCCCAGAATGTGAAAGACTCTTTTCCGCTGCGGCTCTCTGGACTAGCAGAGTCTGGCCAAGCACCATGGGTGTACAGGCATCACCTGCAGCGATGCAACCACCGCCCGGCTGCCGCGCTGCTGGGCCCAGTGCAGACAGGCCGCAACAGTTCTGCGCCGGCTGCAGCTGCAGAGCGGGTTGAGCGCCAGATAAGATGCAGGGAGCTGCATCCCTCAGCGTGGGAGGATGGGTATTTGGAAACCAGCAGCACACTTGGAAACACTTTGGATTAAAGCATCCTTCCCACCCCCGTGCCTGCTTGGAGTCAGAGCACCCACCTCTCCTAGTTCAGACCTCTAGAGAATGAATCCCCTTGGTCTTTCTTGGAAAGGGAAGTTTTCCACCACGCAGTGACTGTGCCCAGCCTGAGATTTATTACTGTCAGAACTGGTTAAAGCAATGACAGATGGGTATGTGCAAAACCATAGTCCCTTCCCTACCCGCCCTCAGCAACTTGCACCATTAAGCTTCCCAGCTACCAAGATCCTTCACTGTTCTTTTCACACCAAGTGTTTTATTGTTTCTTGGTTATTTATGCTTCTGGGGCTGACCTCTTTGGGTCAGGGACTCCATTTTTTCCCTTCAGGGTGTTCTACCACCTTGCTCAGTGTCACAGCTCCCTGGGCCACTAAGACACCCGGCAGAGAGGCTGTGTGTTCCCCAGATGCTGGTGTGGGGGGGAGCTGGGAGCACCCGGCATGCCCAGAGGCAGAATGTGACCCCAAGGTCCCTTGCAGCTTCCTTTCTCCCTCCCTCCAGTTTGTTGTGTTTCTGGCAGTGTAACTGCACTTCCCTTCTGCTTCCCAGCGCCGGGTTTGGCCAGCCAGCCCTACGTTGCCAGAGGAGCAGCTCCCACAGATTTTCTTTGGCTTTATCTTTCCCTTGGGCAGTTACTTGGAAAGCACTGGGCACAAACTTCCCTTTGTGTTACTTCTTGCCAGAATCCGAGAACCTGGACTACAGGCTGGGAGCCATTCACGCGCTGGTCTATAAACTACCCGAGAAGAACAGGGAGATGTTAGAGCTCCTCATACAACACCTCGTCAAGTGAGCACAACTTCTTCTCTTGGGCCAGAGTAGGGGGAAGGATGGCATCAGAAGAACAAGCCTTGGTTTTGTGGCAGGTTTGAAAAACTGTGCCCACCACGGTGCCCTTAGGACTTTACGGCAGCACAGATGGTACGATTCTCCTTGCCACCCGCTGCATTAAGCATCGCTTCTCCTGAGCGCTGCTCCCCCACGCTCTGACACGCACCAGGCAGGAGCACTGTTACAATCACACTCTGACCAGGAGCTACAAATGTCACCACTCCTGCCCGTTACCAAGACCTGGTGCTGGGAATGGCTGCAGGACCTGTGCCCGGGGCTGATGCGAGACACACTTTGGGTTTGTCCCAGCTGGGTGGACCGAGTGACCTGAGCCCTTAGAGGCACACAAAGGCTCGAGCGGGTCAGTCTCGGCTCCCGTGGAGGCGTGTGGGGTGCTCGGTGGCACTGAGTGACACTGCTTCACCAGTGAGGCACCCACAGCCTGTTACATGGTGGGAATGGCACCTGCATGGCTCTGGGAGGTGGGTGCTGTCCTGCCTCCCTGTCACACCGGACCAAAGGCTGGTGTGGGAGCAGGTCCCTCTGCACCGCAGGGCACACAGGCCTGGGGCTCGTGCCAGGCCATGCTGAAGCTTCAGGCGAGGGAGCAGTGGGTCTGTGTGAGGGTCCAGAGGGACCAGGGCTTGTGGAAGCAGTGGCTGTTGTATGGCTGGCCTGGCTTTGTTACTGCTGGGAAGAAGAGGGGTTTGGAGAAACCCCACACGAAACCCAACCCTATCCCGCCTTTCCCTCCTCTCTGCAGCATCTGTGAGCACAGCCGAGAGAACCTGATGTCGCCGTCCAACATGGGGGTGATATTTGGACCCACGCTCATGCGGGCGCAGGAGGACACCGTGGCAGCGATGATGAACATCAAGTTCCAAAACATAGTGGTTGAGATCCTCATCGAGCACTTTGGGAAGGTACGTGTGGCAGCTCCACTCAGCTCCTGCCCGCTCCCTCCTTTTCCTGCAGACTGTTGCTGTGGCAACAGTGTTGAGCTCTGGTCCTTCCTGTGGAGTCTCCTGAGGGGCTGGGTGCTTTTCTTTGTGAGGTTCTGGGACCGTTCTGAAACACTTCAGAGTGAGACAGAGCACCCAGCAGGTGTGTTCTTCACTTCTGCCTCGAGCTACTTCAGAAGGAAACCCCGAGTCCAGAGGGGTCTAAGTTTTCTTTGAAATAAGGGGGATCTGTATTGAACACCCCCTGTTCTGTGCTGGACTCGCAGGACTTTCACTTCCCTTTGCCAGGACAGGAGCTAGAGCAGGGCGTAGCGGGCGTGAGGGAGCACAGTCGAGGTGGGACACAGCACAGCTCTTAGTGCAGGCAGGAAGGGACCCCAGAGCAGACGGGTGTGCAAGGGCCGGGGAGAGCAGTGGAGCTCTGCGAGCGATCTGTTCTGAGCCAGGGGTAGGGGTGGCCTGGGCTCCTCTGGGCAGGGCTCTGCTGCCTGTGCCCAGCTGCTGCCTGTGCCCAGCTGCCCGAGAGGACCTGCGGCAGTGCGGTGGTTGCTGGCGGTGAGGGTTCTCCCCAGTGGGGGCTCCACCATCGAGTCCTTCGCAGGGGCTTTGCTGAGATCGTCACCTCGATGCACAACCTGGGGACTGCTCACGTGTGGATGGCAGCTTTGTGTTGAGTGGCACTTTGTCTCCTGGTGGAAAGCAGAACATCCCACTTCTGTGTCTTCTGGGTTAGTGCTTTCTCCTCTGGTACAACATGGAACAGCTTTGGCTTTCAGGGTGGCTGGAGGAGGAGGCGGCCGAGGCTGAACGTGGGGTTTTGTGGGTGTGGAGTTGGAGCACCAAGCAGGGACCGGATGGGGTCGGTCACCTGCAGAACAGGTTGGGAGCTCAGGGAGACTCGTGAGTGCCCACACGAGAAGCTCATGACAATGATGAGCCAGTTCCTTCATAGGTCTCTGCCAATGCTTTAAATAAGCTTCTGCACTGCAATGGGGAATCGATTGTGTGCCGGGGTCCTTGCACTGCTTGTTCGGAGCCGAGCCCCTGCCCCCCTCCCACACAGTCTGCGTCGGCACACCACCAGCACAGCCAGCTCTACAAGCTGGAATCACATCTTTAATTAAGGCAGATCTCTCTGCTTGCTTTTCATTTCTCCAGCAGTAAGGTTAAGTCAGTAACATTTATTAGATTGAGCTTGTAACTTCAGCCTCGGTGCTGGAAGCGTCTTCAGCTCACACATGAGCAAACACTCCAGATGAGTCTGGAGGAAGAGGGGGATAAGGTTTATGTAGTGCCACTTGAAGGCTCTGAGGACAAAGTAACTATTCTTGAAGTCTTTGTGGGTAATTACTGTTGCCACAGCTTATATTTCAGCGCTGAGGTTAAATTAAAGACATGGTGTGTTCTGTAAACAGTTCTTCACTGTACGAACCTTCCAAGTCTGCCAGGATCTCTGAACCTCCTAGTTGTTTGCCTTGGGTTTTCATTTAGGAGGCAGAAGCACAGCAGAGGCTGCGCCCACACCTTGGGCAGGGTAGTTTGCGGTGGGTTTCGGCGTGGTTGTCCGTGTCGGAGAGCTGCTCGTGGAAGGAGCACGCTGCTGTACCCCCGTAGGCACCCAGGAGGGACATGAATGCTGCTTTGTTCTTTAAAACACACTCTTGGACGCTGGTCAGTGCGTAGGAAGGGGGCTGATGTTTCAGGGAAAATAGCCCTGCTGCAGGAAAGCCTTCGCTGGTTTGATTGGATGTGAGCTGCTGCTTGTTCATCACGTAGTGCTGGCAATGTCACTGCCAGTTCCCAGGCGGGGGGACGCAGCGATCCCTGTGCCGTGGGGGAGAACGGGCACTGCCCCCGCATCGGGCAGAGACGCTGTGGGCGTTGGGCATCACCAGCCGCAGCGTGTCACCAAACAGCACAAGAAAAGCAGCTGAAATGGCCAGGCCAGAGAGTCTCCAGCCTACAGGGACCAGCTCCACGTTCTCCTGGGACGGGCAGCGTGGCGCAGACTTGGGTCTGGGCACCCTGTGATGGCTGCAGTAACACACTCTCTAAAGCCTGATATAAATTCAGTTGAATTTATAGAATATATATAGAAACACAGGAGCAGTTGGTCCTTATCGAGGTATTTCAGATCTTCAAGAGCCCTGCCTGGAGGCTGAGTTCTTAGTCAGCCCTTAGAAACGGCACTGATCTGAACGAGAAACCTCTACATTCAAGCAGGCAAATAGGTGCCGTATGTCCAGTGAGGAAGGGAGGCAGAACTCCTCAGCAGCGCTGTCTCTGTTACAGAATCTCATCCCAGACCGTTTCGTAGTGCCACACACCTCACTGTGAGCCCGGAGCCGAGGGGTTTTCAGCGTCCCACCCCAACCAACGTGGTGGTTTGTCTGGGCGCTGCTGCAGGTTGAATCGCCTCACCGGTGGGGACATCTCCATGTGTCTCAGAAGCCCTCAGCTTCAAAGCTTCCTCCACCTGCCCAGGGCAGTTCTCTCCCACCGAATGGCTGTAGTTGAGGTTTTGATGTGTTGATTAGCTCAGCACAGCAGTTGCTGCCGTGGGCACGCAAGGTGTGGGGAGGCAGCAGCCCGTGGGAAAGCCCACGGCAGGACATGTCTCTAGAGCTGTAACTGCCCCGGGTGGGGGGGTCTGAGCCTCTGCACTGGGCGGGTTGGACCCTCGGCTGGGGTGGGGCAGCAGCCCCTTTGCGCCGGGCTGGACCAGCTAAACGTGTCTGCCTTTACAGATCTACTCCGGCCCCCCAGAAGACACCAGCGCCCCCCCAGTGCCTCCTCCCAGGGTGGCTGCCCGGCGGCACAAACCCATCACCATCTCCAAACGTCCCCTGAGGGAAAGACCCGTCTTCTTCGGCGCTTCTGTGGAGGAAAGCGGAGGTCAGTCCAGCGGGTCGCCGGAGCCCTCCTGCCCTCCACCCCCTCTGCTTCTTCTAACACCTTTCCCACAGCAGCTGAGGTAACAGTGGGGGCTGCACCCCCCCCGCTGCGGACACGGCAGGACGTGAGCTCCGTGTTCAGGGAAGGGAAGGCAAAAGCATCTCCCGTGGGGGTTGTGTCGACTCACAACTCGGACTCCACAGGGTTTGGGTTTTCTCCTTGCTGTGAGCTAAGCCAAGACGGGTTCTTGCAGGGACAGACGTGGTGGAGAGGCAAGGTGACTCTGGTTGTCAGTCTGGCTGTGGGGAAACAGCCAGGCCCTTGTTCCCGTGCCAGGGGCACGTCCCTTTCAACCCGCGCTTCTCCCTGCGCCCGATCTGCTCCGGTTGTCACTGCAAGCTGCGCCCGGATCGCGTCGTGGCCAGAGGGGCCAAGAGTCCTTTTCTCTGTCAGTCTCCAGAGCCCTGACGGTGCTTTAGGCTTGAGACAAGTGTGTTTATTGGCACCAGGAGAACACGATGGATTCAAACTGCTCTCTGCAGCCATGATGCTCCTGGGGCGGTTGGGGACGGCCGCGGGTTTCGGTGTGTCTCCGGATGGGGAGCAGTTAGTGCTTGTCCACACCGAGGCGACAGCTGCCATCGTCTCACCGTGGTGCCGCCGCTCCCGTGTGCGGGCTCCAGCATAGCGAGGGGGCGAGACAGAGCCGTCGGGGAGGGACGTGGGAGCGCGGAGCAGGAGAGCTGGGGGCTTCAAAGAAACCCCCAGGTGCATCCTGTGGCACTCGGCACCGATTCGGGGGTTTGGGTTCCCCGGCGTTCTCACGAGCCGCTCGCTGTTTGCCTTCAGCTCAGGGAGGCAGCGCGGCCGCCGAAGCTGCCGTCCCCTCGGGGCCTCCCCCACGAGTGTGCCCGGCCCTCACGGTGCAGCTCTGGGGGAGAGCTTGGCACTGCCGCGGGCAGAGACTGCGCCGCCTCCTAACCAGACACTGTCTGTCCCCTTGCTCCACAGCAGACCGGCACGGCCAGACGCCCAACGGCAGCGGTGGCACAGAGGTCCCCAAGCCGCTGCACCGCAGCCGCCTGCCCGCACCCTGGCCGGGGGGAGACGAGCCGGGGCGTCCCCCCGCCGAGGGCCGGCCCGACCCGTGCGCCGAGGCGGACGTGGGGAAGCTGGTGGCCCGGCTGCAGGATGGGGGGGTGAAGCCGGCCGGCAAGGCAGCCAACGGCGTGGTGGCCATCCCCGCCCTGAGGACCTCCACGCTGCAGGCCAGGAGACCGGCTCCCCGGCCTGGCATCTACGGCAGAGAGGGTGAGTGTGGGGGGGTCCCTGGCTCGTGCCGGGTGCCAGCTGAAGCCAGGCAGGAGCGCCGCTCGCTGAGGAGAGCCTGAGGCACCTGAGCCGTCCCTTCCCACTGCGCCTCGTGTGTCGGGGTGCTGGGAGCGGGTGGTGGCTTCTCACCCAGCTCAGCGAGAGCGGTGGGGAGATCAGAACATCGTCCGTGCAGCCCTGGGGTTCGGCCAGCCTTGGCCTCCAGCTCTTTGATGGCTCCAAAGGAGATCCCAGGGATTGCTGTCTGCGGGAAGGCGCCGGCTCGGACGTGGTGTCAGGGCTGGGGCGAGCAAAGGCTTCAGGGGTTAAGTGAACCTCGGGGTCAGCTGGGTCCTGGGGAAGACAAGCAGCCGAGGCAGGAGCTCCTGCGAGGAGCAGAAGGCCGGGCTGCTGTCAGAGTGGATGCTGGGACAGGAGGACAGACAGGCAGAGCTGAGCCCACAAACTCGTCTCAGGTCTCTCCACAGTCCCCTGGCCAGCGCTGTGCACTCAGTGTGTGTGATTTCAACCTTGCAGGCGAGTGTGACGGTGTCCCGAAGCCGCGATCCCACGGCGATAAGCCCGTGATAACGCGCCCCCCCGTGAGACCCCCAGACCCACCGTGCAGGACTCCCGTCCCGCCGAGGCTGGAGCAGAGGCCGGACCTGATAGCGGGGACAGCAGAGGAGATGCCTTCGTCTGTGTAAGTCAGCAGCCCTCGGCAGGCGCTCAGTGCCGGGGTGGCAGAGGAGATCTCGTTAGCTAATTGCCTTATGGATACCTGGGGTGACCTCTCCTGTTCTCTGTCTCTGCAGGGTGGCCTCCAGGACCAAGTTCTTTGAGACAGCTTCCCGAAGAACAAGCAAGTAAGCCCAGCACTGGGAGGGGGCACATAAACACCCTCCCAGGCAGTGTGAGGCCCCCCAGGAAGCCCCAGCCCGATGTTCCTTGCCCTGTGCCTGACGGGTCTCGGCCCAAAGGCTGGAACCAGAGCAGTGTGAAACGTGACTCCAGATCCAGTCCTGCCCAGTTAAATGTGCCTCTGCGGAGCGGCAGATGTATCTGCAGAGTCCTTGGGGCACTGTCTGGGTCTGTGTGATGCCCATCAGCCTCCACAGGGAGCGGGGCTGGGGTCGTGGGAGAGAGGAGGAGGACTGGCCAGGTGGGAGATGGGGGGGGCAGCCCTGCACGCCACGGATGTGCCGGTGTAGCTGCACCGCAGAGCACGGCCGAGCGAGAGCCGGGGCTGTGCATGGCAGGCGCTGCACGGGGGGGCAGTGTGCATCCTTTGCAGCAGCACCCGCTGACACGCTGCAGCTCCCCACTGTTAGAGACCACCAGCTCTGCCAGCGGTGGAGGCTGGTTTGCAGGGAAGGCTGATGGGCATCTGTGAGTGCTGGCGATGAGTTCGCTTGTCCTATTGAGAAATCTGAGCTGACTTGCCCGGAGCTCCTGGCTCCGAGGCTGAGGGGGCTTAGTGCAGTAATTGATTTGTCTCTGTGTTCTCCTGCTTCCTTGTGCAGTTCTTCGTCACCGCAAGGCAGGGCCCCGGGTGATGAGAGCTGAGCCCAAAGGTATGTGTGACACAACCACAAGCACTTGTGGGACAAGTCTCGGGGGAGACGCGAGCTGGAGGCTGCCCTGGTTGAGGTCTTCCCGTGGCCGATGGTTTTACACTGCAGCACAGAATCCCTTTGTTTTCTTCCTCCAGACCCTGGAGCCGCCACAGCCCAGCCGGACCCAGGAGATTTGCTGCGCTTGTGGAACGGCCGTGTCACAGCTGAGACTTTCAGTTCTAGTCCCTGGGGAGCAGCTGATTCCAGACACGCTGCCGCGAGTGGCTCAGGACAGTGGAAGAGAGGGAGGAAGCGATGGAGAAAGCCCCTACCGGCCGCTCGTGTGTGCTGCTCCCGGTGCCTGTGCCGCCGCTGGGGCGGGGGATGCCCGCTGCCCTTGCAGGTGACCGGCAGCGTTTGCAGGGCCGGGCAGAGCCCTCCGGCCTGCGGAAGGGACAGCGGGGGACTGGAGCAGCCCTTGACCTGCTGGCCTCTGGGGAAATGTGCCCAGGCAGGGGGACCTCGGGCAGGCGGCGCAGTTGGACCGCGAGGGGCAGGTTCCCCGTGCTGGGATGCACAGGCAGAGCCGCACCTTGGGACGGACCTTGGCTGGGAGAAGCTTCTTCCTTGACGTGCCGTCTCCCTCATCAGGCTGTAGGGTGTGGGTGGGAGAGAGCAGCGGGTGCTACTGGAAACGCTGCTTGTGCTGCAGCGGGGCAGGGACTGGCTCTGGGGGGAGTCTCGTTGTCCCCTCCCTGGTGCCAGGTCTGGGGCAGCTGTGCCAGGGCTCTGCCTGAGTGGGACCACAGCCCTGCCTGTGCTTGGCTTTCCAGGCAGCGCCGCTCGGGCCAGTGGCCTCCCAGTCCTCCTCCTCCTCCTTGCTCATGAGCCATTCCCTGAGGCACCCACTGTCCTGTTTGCTTGCTGTGCTTTAGCCCAGGAGACGTCCAGCCTGTCCCAGGGCAGCGGCCGTGTGGGCGATGATGCCCCTCGCTCGGGTCCCTCCAGCCAGCCCCCGCTCGAGGCTGTGGTGGCTCCCGCTGGGCTCCGTTCCTTTGCCTGTGCAGAGGTGCTGAGTGGCTTCCTGGGTGCTGGGAGCCTTCCCGAGCCAGCAGCCAGACGGCCCATCGGCCGCCTCCCGGTGCTCCTTCCCCTGCGTGCTTGGTGTCTGTCCCGGCACGGGTTTGCTGGGGGAACGCTGATGTGGCCCCCCCGTGCCCCGTGTGCGGCTGGCGCTCGCTGGACACGTGTCTCACGTCAATGGTGCTTCTGCTCCCCCAGGCCACTGCGGCGCCAGCGTCTCGCTCCTGCACCCTCCCTCCCGCTGTTGGGTTGGGACCCTCTGGCTTCTGGAGAGGGGGCAGCCCTGGGGGGCATCCCTCGTGCTGCAGGCGGACATGGCACGACACTGTCACCCACGGTACGGCTGGCACGGACCCGCGGGCAGAGCTGGGCTCCCCGGGAGGGAGTTTGGGTCAGCCCCACATTGTGAGCAGCAGCGGGAGGCGGCTGCAGAGGAACGAGCCCATTGTGTCCTTCCCAAGTCACCACTTCCCACAGGGTGTCTGCGCTGGTCTGTCCCCCTCGGAGCAGGGCTGGGGCCCAGGGGGGCACAGTGGGGCACAGTGCCAGGGGCCCAGTGGGGCACAGTGCTGCAGTGACAGAGCCGTGGGGTTTGCCCCCAGCAGCGAGCAGGGCCCCCGTGCCCGTTTGTCATGTAAAAGTGTAGATTCCTCTGAGTGTTTATAAAGTTTCCATGAAGTAAAACACCGAGAAGACTCCAAGTGTCCTCTGTCCTTTGAAGAGTGGCCCAGTGCTGAGGCTGCGTGTTCCCCCCTTGATCTGCTTTCCCATCCCGCTCACCTTTGCCTCCCACCGGAGCCCCCATCCCACCCACCCCAAGTGCTGCACAGCCTGGAGCCCTCAAGGGGCCTGGGGCTGGCCGGTGGGCACAGGGGCTGGCAGGTGGGCACAGCCACGTGAAGGACAGCTCTGTCACCCCAGGGCATGTTGGACCTGCAGCTCTCAGACGTACCAGGGACAGCGGTGGCCAGGTAAGAGTTTGACGGGGGCACATGGGCTGACTCACGTGGGTTTCTGAGATGGCACCACAGCCCGTGAATGGTGACGGATTTTTCTTTCCATGGGTGAATTCTACCAGTTATTTTTAAGGGTGACTTGACCAGAGGGGTGGGACCAGGTGACTACACATGACACCACACGGGGACAAGGGGTTTGCCCTGCTACCCCACTGTGCAACCATCTCCCGGGCACAGCCAGCCATTCCTGGACTGGCGAGGGATCGATCCCTCCCCCAAGCGCTTTGGTTTGACTCACAGTGAGTGAATGAGATCCTGACCCTTGGTGGGATTGTGTCTGTGCCTGAATCACCCTGTGGGCTGGCGAGGAGGGGGTGTATGGTACGGAGAGCACAGGCCCAGCAGGACAGAGTTACAACTGCGTGTACCTGCGCTGAAAACAACCACAAAAGGAGGAGGACACTGGCCTTTATTAGCTCCTTGCTTTGAGAAATACATCAACCAAGTGAAACGCAATTTAAAAGACCCAGAGAGGCATATATGAAAGGATTAGTCAGTGTGTAAATGAATTAACAGTTCAGACGTGATTAACAGCAAAATCTGACTGTGCCCACAGCCTGTGAGTAACCCAGCACGCAGCCTCGGCGCCGGCAAACGCCCCTCTTCCTCCTGCTGATCCTCGTCACCGCGGTGACGCGGTTCACGCACGCCAAGCGCACAACACTGTTCCCACGAACGCGACTCTGCCTTTATTGCACTTAGAACAACAACAGGTTGTAGAATTACAACACGAGCAGCACAGCCACGGTCTGCCCGGGGCACAGCCCTGGCCGTGGGCTCACGCGGACCCGAGCACGACTGAGCGGTTGGCAGTGAAGACCCTCGCACCCCGCGGTGCCACCGGGTTTGTCTTCGTCAGGCTCCGCTCTGGTTCTGAGGACAGGCGGCCCCAGACCGTGGGGTGACACCTGGGTGTCCTCCACCACACCTCGCCCTCCGCAGCAGCGGGTGCCGCTGCTCCCCGCTCCCAGGACCTCGCAACAGTGGAGGTCTCTCACTTTCCTTATTGTACTCAGTCCCAGATGAACCAACTCAACCCCAAAAGGAGCAGTGGCAGCAATCTGACCGGTGTCCTTCTCCAGAAGCAGACTTTGGCCTCAGTGACATGAAGTTGGGCAAACCGCTGCCGTCGCCGAAGGTGACGGCGCTGCCACCATCCTCCAGCTGTATCCACAATGACATGCCATGGACACGCCTCGGCCTCGCAGGGGACAAAGCGTCACCACACAGCAGCACAGTCCCACCGAGACAGGGCAGCGGCTTCTCCCACATCATGTGTGGGAATCAGGTTGCTCAGCCCATGCCCCAGGGCCGGGGAACACCCCCGCTGCACCCGAGGGTCTCCCTGCCTGTGACAGGGCTGCGCCACCTTCGCCAGGATGTCACGCCGCAGGGCCGTGGTGTGTGGGCACAGCAGTGAGCTCGGAGTCCTCTCCTGGCAAAAAGGCACCAGCAACGAGCTTTTTGGCTTGTTACAGAGGAACTAAAATACATGGACAGAGACAGCTCTTTATTACAGCACTGCCCTGCCGGGCACGCGACGCCTGGCACAGGGCCGCTCGGTACAAAGCGCTGCCAGGCTGATGTGGTGTGTGGGTTCCTGGCCTGGAGGTGTGGGTGGGCTGCAGCCATGTCCCCCATCCTGGGCAGCTCCCTTTCATCGTCTGGGCTGCCCAGCCATGCCCGGGGCTGTCCCTGTGCCCCACGGGCACCTTGCACGGCTGCTGGCTTCCAGGTACGCTGCCAGCTGGGAGCAGCACCAGGACACGATGGTGCAGAGTGCATCAGCCAGGTGTTATGGCATGAGGAAAGACTTCTGTGCTCCTGTGAGTCTGTCTGGAAAGAGTCAGAGCACAGCTTCCACTCTGGAATCCTGGGATTCTGCCCCAAGCTGGAAGGACAGGAGGGCAGACCAGGAGCGCCCCTGTCCAAGAACAAGCGCTGCCCCGACTAACCCGAATTGGCTGCAGGGAAGCTGGAGAAGCCGATGCCCACACCAGCCCATGCCAGGGTGTGCTGCCCTTCCCACCACATGAGGATGACCTGTGAGAACTGGGCAGCACATCTGGGACCAAGGATGAGCTCAGAGGTTCTTGGCACACACTGATTCGTCTCCTGAAGAACGCTCAGTTGCAGTTGGTGCAATCACAAACCCACCTCTCAGAGCACTACGTGAAATCGGTGCCGTGAGCAGTACAACAGGGCGGCCTCTCCTGGGCACATGCGTTGCTGAAGCATCCAGGGAGAGATCCCGGCGGTGGAGGTGGTCGGTGTCCTGCCCCGCCGCAGCGCTGCCCCCCGGTACCTCCCTTGCCATGCGCCGTGTGCGCTGCTTGCTGCGCTGGCTCAGCTCAGGGCATCGTCATGCCAAGCACAAAGGGCCCTTGGACACCCAATGCTGCCCAGCTGCTGCCAGGATCCCCAGAAACGCTGGCACATCCCCTCCAAGGCTCATGCCAGCCAAGCAGGGATGCTGCCAGCACAAAAATGGGTGAGGGTCTGTGGCCACTGGCCTGGGAGTGCTGCCTCATTGCCTTACTTCTGGCACTGCACAGCACCGAGGGAGAGGTCCCTCTGCATAACTTAAGGCCACCTCACATCCCACCCTTTATCTCCTGGAGCTAGATCCCCTTGCAGAGATGCCAAGGGTGTGTTCCTTGTCTTCCATCCACACCTTCAGTGAGCCTTGACCGAGAAGGCAGCACAGAAGCCCACACGTCCCAGATACACCAGAGCAGAGCTGGTGACACCGAGGGGGACATGGAAGGGTTCTGCTCCCCAGCTGCACAAGTCGGTGATGACCCGAGGGTCCCCACTCCCGGGGCTCAGCGGCCCACGGGAAGCCTCAGGCACAGGTTCTACATGATGGTGAAGATGGTGACAGTCCCTTTGCTTTGTTAAAGCAAAAGCAGACAGGAAAATGCAGCAGAAAGCACAAAGCACAAAGAGCGACATCGGGACTTTGGTATTTCTGAAGACTCCTTTCCCCCAGTTCCTGCCACAGCCTGTGAGAACAAGGGATGGGTGTTCCCTCTGCCCCACGTCTCCCACGGCGCCAGCGACCCCGGCTCCCGCATCCTCCAGGCATCCCCCGTAACGCCCTCTTGTCCCTAATGAAGTTACTTGGGTGTGGGTGGGACAGAGGCCACAGCCCCAAGCGCTGCCTCGCTGCACAGGGCCATCGGTGACTGCAGACATGGTGCCCCCCCTTAGCCGGGGCTCCTCACCCGTCCTCGCAGCACTGTTGCAGCCTGGGCACACCCCAGGGCCACGGGGACAGCCAGTGCTGGGGACAGTTAGTGTGTGGGGGATGGTGCATGGGGACGGTGCTGGGGACAGTGGGTGTGGGACAGTGTTGGGGACAGCCGGTGCATGTGGGACCAACCGCTGCCATCAGCAGGAGCCGCGTGTGCCACTCAGGAGGGCGGCAGCAGCAGCCGGTTAGCGCAGCC
>VXBZ01000398.1:0-11272 GCA_013399135.1 Heliornis fulica | reverse complement strand
CGGGGCCCCACATGACAGCCCCTCGCCAGACCCTCACGGCTTCGGGAGCTGGCAGCCCCTTCTGTGGACAACCAGGCTGCAAACCCACCGCAGCCCCCAACTCTTCTCTCAGCTGCAGCCTTGTCACTCGGCCGCTTNCGACTGAAAGAAAAACAAAGCCCCGAAGCCAAGGCCCCCCAGCACCCCCCACCTCCCAGGAGGTCACGGTGGAAAACACCCCCAGGAGCGCGGGGACGCGGCTGCCGTGGCACAGCCCCGTCCCAGCGCAGCTGTCCCGGCCCGGTCCCGGCACAGGCCGTGGCAGGTAGGTCAGTTCAGAGGTACCCGGGGGAGCGGAGGTTTCGGGAACCCCGGAGGTTGCTCCCGGGTGTCCGGCCGTCACGGGGATGCCCCAAGGCACTGCAGCACGGAGTGCAGGAGGACCGGGCGGGAGAGGGCTGAACGGGGGTGGCAGAACTGGGAGGTCCCTCCGGAAGGTCACTGAGCGTGGAAGTAGATGGGCTTGACTTTTCCAGACAGGATCTTGGGAACCTGCACCGAGATGATCTCGGCCATCATTTCGGGGTAGTCCACGCTCACCATGTGCGCCTTAATTAACAGGTCAAACGTAAACTGGTGCAGATCCTTGGCAATCTGGGGAAGGAAGAAACTCTGTTAGGGGAGAGACACGTCCCCGGGCAGGTGCTGAGCAGATGCTGTGGGCACAGCTGGCCAGGGCTGGACCTTGCAGCAGTGGGACCTGCTCTGCTCCCTGGCCACTGCTGCCCACTCACAGCTACCATGGGCAGGGACATGTCCCAGGGACGGCCAGGGAGACCCCTCCCTGGGAGCACGTGGCACTTCACACTCGTGCACTGCTGAGCCCCTCGGGAGCGGGGTGCATGAGGAGGGGGTGCATGAGGAGGGGGTGCATGGGGAGGGGGTTTTCTTACTCCTACCGAAACCAGCCCTATGTGTGATGCAGAGGGATATGCTGCCTTCACTCACTAAGAGTTACTCTTCGCAGAGGGCTGTACAGCAGGAGCTGAGCCCCAGGAAAGGACCAGCTCAGGTGTCACCAGCCTGAAGTCACGAACAGAGAGCTCGTGTTCACTCAGAGCAGATTCACTGGGGACACTGCGATTCTGAGCCGTTCTGCCAGGCTGAGGATGGAAAGGGGTCACCCACCGCAGCTTTCCATCGTTAAAGAAGGGGGCCCATAAACCCCCGCAGAAGGGAACTGCTGCTACGGGGGTGACAGACACTGATATCTTTCCCTCCCTCGGTGGAGTTCATGTCTGCCCTTGCCCCACTGCTCAGCCAGGGAGCTGTGGTGCTGCCTTGCTCCCTGCCCCACCAGTGATGGGATGACCATGACCCTGGGGTTAGTGCCGGGCCTGACCCCTCACTCCCCGGTTTGCTCTGTGCACTGACAGCCGTTCCACTGCCCTCTCTTACGGGATGCACGGAGTCCAGGACCTTGGTGAGCTGGTAGAACCGCCGAGAGCAGGAGGCAGGGTTCTTCCTCTTGCAGGCGATGATACGGTCAAGCTCCTTGATGTAATTCATCCGAAGCTCATCAAAGAGCTTCTGGTTCTTCAGGCCATCCACGGGAACTGGGAGGGACAGGGAAGCACACAGTGAGGGGGGGGGCTGCCCCTTTGGCTTGGCTGCCCGCTGTCCCTGAGCGGCTCAGCGTGAAGCAGAGGACACCCACGGCCACCCACCCCTTGGGACACCGTCACCCCGGGAAAAGGCTGGACGCCCCTGGGGCGATGCAGCACGCTCTGTCACGCAGAGGACACGAGCACTTACTGATGCTGAAGAAGAGCAGAGCCTTCATGCAGAGAAACTCCTGGGGCGTGATCTGAAGCCACCCGAACTCCTGAGAGAGGTGCCGCATCCTGACGCACTGGCTGTACATCCGGGATTTGTGCATCCGGTACCTGGCAGGGCAGCGTGTGTCAACCGTCACTGCTGGGTGACACACAGGGGAGCCCACACTCTGCCCCCCCCAATCCCAGCCTGCCCACACACACATCTCCACTGCCAAGGACCCTGCTCTGCCTTGGGGGGAGCTGGCAGCGCCGGGGGCATGCAGGAGAGGAGTGTTGTCTGAAATTCCCCCCTGAGATCAGTCCATCTGGGAACTGAAGGTGACCTGGGATGTGCAGGGTTCCTGTGCCCCTCTGCCCTCCTGAGGATGACTGTGCTGGATCACCACACTGACAGCCTGGGACCCTGAGCTCGGGGTGGAGGAGCGGCTCTGCTCGCTGCCCTCTGCATCTCCTTACACCCTTCTCCCTGGTGCCCACAGGCCCTGAGCCGATGGCACAGCAGAGGGAACCCCAGGACCTCAGAGCAACGTTTGCTCCTGTCTCTGCCCACCCCAGCTGAGCAGCTGAGCTGCAAAGAGGAGCTCAGCTCCCTCCTTTCTGGGCAGGGCTGCACGGACCAACCCCTGTGCCCAGCACCCACTGCCCAAGGCAGGGCCATGGGGAAGGGAGGGCCTGGAGAGACCCTGCAGCTCCCATCTTGCTCCTGGAGATCCCAGCTGAGGGGACGAGTGGCCCTAAGTGCTTCGCTGCTCCGGCAGCACACGTGCTCCAGCCATGCGCTTCGGAAGCAGACAGGGAAGCAAATTCCGTGTCCTGTTCTCATTTCCCACCGGTCCCACCCAAAGCCCAGCACCAGACTGATGGTATGAGATGCTTACTCGTTGAAGACCAAATCTGGAGCGAAGTAAAGCATCCTGGAATTGACGTTGGTGAAAGATCTCCAGCCCATGGCAAAAACCATGAGGCCCATCCAGGAGTACTGGATTATTGACATCTGGTCATCCACGTGCAGGTTGCGAAATCCTATGAGAAGACAAGAGAGGTGTGTTACAGACCAGTGCTGGCTGCGGCAGCTCCCAGGGCTGGCTTCCTGCAGACCTCGACGGCACCTCCTGCTAAGAGCCTCGAAGATCTTCCCCGGCTGCGTGTGAAGGCTTTGCAGGACCCACTCAGCTGAACAAGCATCACTCTGCTACAGGCTGGACAGAGAAGGTCCGTCAGGATGGGGTTTGGTGACTTCCAGACGTCAGGCAGGGTAACGCGCCTGGATCTGGGTGCTGAGCAGGTCCAGCCCCACCATGGCCTCGACTCTGGCACTAACCAGCCCCCCCAACTCTCTGAGTCGTGCCGTGGGCCGTGCTCTGCGGTCACAGTGTGACCCCCGAGTCCCCGCTCCGAAACCTTCACAGTCACCACGTGGGACTGTGTCAAAACCGAGTGCACCAAACGCGCGGCCGAGGGTTGTCCTGCCAGCAGGAGTCAGCCAGCCGCAGGGCAGCGGGAGCCCCACAGCACAATGACCCGCGTCCCGTCCCGCGGGCGCTGAGGCAGAAACGAGCCCTCATTAACCAATTACCTCCTCCGCTGCAATTCTGGCACTCGCAGGAGTAACCTGGAAACTTCCCTTACTTTCAGCCCCTCGGGGTTTCCACGGGCGCCCAGAGCCAGCGCGCCGCTCCCAGGCTGCCCGACCTCTGCCAAGCTACTATGTGTTCAGGTGAAGGGGACACGGGAGCCCCACCTGACCACGCGCTGCCGGCACAGCCCCTGATGGCCGTTACCGGCCGCGGCGCTCGCCCACGTCACGGCTCTGCATCCCGAGCACGCGCCAGCAGCCGCCCCACGAGAGCAGCCGGACGGCCGGGAACGCGCCCTCTGGGACCTCCCTGTCTTACAATTAATTGCTTGTGAGCGACAGCGCCGGTGGGGAAGGGTTTCCCCAGCCTCGAGCGCTGGCTCCTTCCAGCCCAGACTCCCCCAGCCCCCCCTCACACCCTCAAGCGCAACCCCCACGTCACCGCGTCACACGGGCTACGGGACCAGGCTGGCGCTTGGTCAGAGCAGATGTTGTGGGTGGGGTGGGCACAGCCTGGACATGAAGCAAAGCCCCCACGGGGAGTGCGAGGGGAGAGCGAGACCCCAACCCTTGACCAGCACCGTCCCCTCCCGCGCAGGGAGGCCACCGTGTACCTCGAGTGCGTGGGGGCTGCCGGTGGGACTGACCCACAGCACTGTGTTCTGTCTCTTTCAGACACAGGCTGCAGACCTCCTCCTTCACAAGCCGCCCCAGGTGCTGCAAGCAGGGGCCTGGGGGACGGGCCAGAGAAGGGACAGGATGTGTCGGGTTTGAGCTCACCTGGCAGCGCCTTCGCCCACTTGACCACGTAGACCAGCTGCCTCTCCCCAAGCTCATTCAGGCTGGTCAGCAGGTTGGAGAAGGAGTCTGGCTGGCTGTTGTCATGGCCAGCACACACCACGCCGGGCTCGATGGCCTCCAGGACGTTGAGGAAGATGGGCTGGCACTCGTACCCATCAATGTGTGTCATCACCATCTTGGGGGCTTGCTCCTCCGTGGGGCTGCACGAGCTGGCTGCATCGGTGTCGTCTGGTGTCTTGAGGTTACCCAGCTTCTTCAGCTTGCGGGCTGCGGAAATAACATGTTTTATCATGAGACTTAAAAAACAAAACAAAACAAAAAAAACACCTCTCAGGGCTCCTTAGCCTCCAGCTCCACCAGGTATATTTATGAGGCAAGGAACCAATGGCCTTCAGCACACACTGCCAGAGAGTGCCCAGCACCACAGACCTCCCTGAAGGACACCAGGGAGGACACGCTGTAGAAGGTGATCCGTTTGCTCATTAATCTCACACAGAAAGGAGCCAGCACCACCTCCATCCTCTGCCCCAGCCCGTCTCACACTCAGTCCCTCTTAGGAGCAGGGAGGAAGAACCGAGGAAAAGAGAGGGGTGACTCTGTTCAAACAGGTGCTCCATGCAGCTGACAAGGGGAGCAGAGCCAGCAGACCAGCCCAGGAGACAGCCACGTTCCAGGGAAAATCAGCACTGCACTCAGGCACGGAGAAAACACCGTTCCCTCCCAGGCCCAGGCCAGAGGGGACACGGGTGCAACCGAGAGAAAACCTGCTCGCTCCCGGGGCTCCTGCAACACCCGCTGCCCCACGACAGAGCTCTCCCAGCCAGGCTGCAGCTCCTCTCGTGAGCTGGACGTGGCCCCACGGCTGTTTGCCCGGGGTCTCCCCAGCTAGCCCACCGAGGAGCAGCAGGCTCAGGCAGGGCTGGCCTTGCTCAGCCAGCTCCCAGAGGAACTGAGCGACCTCAGCGCCGCGGGGCTGGGACTGCCAGCAGCCGATGGCTGTGCCGCGACCAAGCGTTGCTCCTGCACACGTGGCTCTCCATGACAGACACCAGTGTGCCAGCCAGCAACAGCCAGTGGTTCAAATGGGCCACTCCAGCACTGCTGGAGTCAGCGTCCACCTGGCCTGGGACCGACGTGACGCTGCTCAGCACCGCGCGCTGGCGGCTGCTGCGGATGGGAGCTGCTCTCAGCCCTTGCTGACTCCAAACCCTCAATTAATTAGAGGGAAAAAGCCAATCCTTTCATTCAAACAGAGGATATAACATCAAACCAACTGTCCTTGGGGTTTTGGCTCCCTCGTTACATGATACTTATCTCAAATTTCCTTTCAGCTGTAATTAGAAAAATAAGCCTCAAAACATAAAACCGTCAAGTTAAAGTGCAGCTCTGTAAATCAGCTCCAGTCGCTGTTCCTGCAGTTGTGTACTTTGGATCATCTACTGTACCAGTGATTAAGACAGGCTGCTCCTACAGAGGAGGAGGAAGGAGTAACGAAACTGAGAGCACCAGGGCTGCAGAGCGGCGTGACACACTCCAGCCATCATCCAGCCATCCCTCTCCCGGCCCTCTGAGGTCGCAGGCAGCGCCAGGACGTGGCAGGCTCCTGTCACCTGCTCCCCTGCCAGCCCGAGTCCCTGGAGAGCTGCTCCTGACACGGGTACGGCACGGCACAGCACGCGGGGTGCTGCCCGACAAGCAGCACAGGCCGACGATCCACCTTTCCCAACGACCGGGGGCTCGTTCGGGAAGGAGGCACCGGCGCTGGTCCCACCCAGGGCACAAACCTGTGTCACTGTCCTGCTGGCACCAGACCTTCAGAGGCAGCAGCACTGCCAGGCAGGAGAAGCTCTTGGGCTTAAAAGGAGAACTAAAACCCGAACTGATCCTTCCAGACATGAATATTCAGTGCCCATCAGGTCCTTGTGCGAGCGGAGCCAGACCCACACTGTATAAAAGGCACATGTGGTTTTGTTTAATAACTTTTTTTTGTTAAAATGGTATTATCTAGCACCAAAAGACGATGAGTGCAGCAAGAACACAAGCAACCAACTGTGCTGGCTCTGAGACTGCAGCCACAGAGCGCCCCTCCATGCAGGAGAGCAGCGGAGGAGGGTGATACCCTCTCTCATCCAAGCAGCCCCGTGTCTGGCTGTGCTTCCCCAGAGCAGATGCTCCACACATCACCCAAACACCGACAGAGAAGAGCCCACATCCCACATCTGGCACAGCACGGCACGGCATGGCACACATGCTGCTCCTGCAGCCCCACCTGGCACCGAGACCATTCGGAATCTCGGCAAAAAACACCAGTGCAGACCCCGCCGGGAGCGCGCCGTGGGGCGACGGCCGAAGTGACACACGTTTCAAGCCACCCCGCCTGCCCACCCTCCCGCCAGGCATTTCTGAGCTCCAGGCTCTGGCACGGATGTGGCAGCAGTACTGGGACTCAGGGAAGTCGTGGGGACCTGGAACAGAACTGCCCGAGCACCGGCAGAGCGGCCATGCCAGCCCCAGCACCACACGCTGACACACTCGTCTGCCGATCGTGTGTGGACATCATCACACAGCTCGTCAGAGCCGGATCCCGCTGAGCTCCCGCCTTGCCTGGCACAGTGATTCCAGCTGACAATTAAACCAGCACTGGCACAGCAGACACGTTTGGGAGGTGTGAGCCAGTCTGGCCCGGGGGAGTTAAGGAACCTCAGATGACAGAAAATCCGAGGGTACAGCTGAATGGTTTTCAGCCGCCCAAGCGACACATCTCAGAAGCAATTATAAATGTTGGGACAACTCCGGGCAGGCTGGTTCCCACGCAGGGCCCTGTGCTAGTGAGTGTCTACAGCGGTTCCAAAGAGAAAATTAACCCTTTCCAGCACACAAAGTCTTGAGGACAATGCAAGGATGGGAAATCAGTAACGATCACTAAGGACCGATCACGGAACAGACCGACCCAGGTCCACCTGGTGTCTGTCAGCAGACGCATCGAGCAGCGTGAGACACGCGATGGCTGCCCAACTCCACCCTTGGCAGCCTGGACTGGCACCGAAAGACAACGGACAAACCCGAGGGCTGCGCTGGCAGCGCGGGACAGTGGAGCCCAGACCAGCAGGGTCCCGTGCCTGAGAGGGAGGAAGGTGCTGGCCCGCACAGCACCTTCCTGCTGCCTTTAAGCACCGGTGCTGCCCGCCCTGGGGAGCTGTCACGAGACGTTCACCGCACGAGGACAGTGTCTGCAAACCACAGGAGCATGAGAAGAGTAAATACAAGGCAAGACACCTTGGGGCAAGGAAGCTGAGACCAGTTACCTAGGTGGCTATGCTGAACTGGGGGGTTATGAAGTCCCAGCAACAAACACCCACCGCCAGAACAGACAGTCAAGAAAAGGTGTTTTTTCAATCTAGCAAGCAAAGCTGTAATATTCAGTTGCTGGAAATTAAGGACAGACAAGATGAGAAATAAGATACATCTGTCACAACACCGACTGTAATTACCTGCTGCAGCCGTGCGGCAGAAAGCGCGTTAGATTCCCCACGGCTGGAAATGTGCACATCGGCATCAAACATCCTGCACGACACCAGCTCCGTCTCAACTGCACCAACTGGGCCTGAACTGGCATAAACACAGGCCTGACACGTGTCCTGGGCTTTCACAGGCCACCAACTGTTCCTACCAGAGTTCTCTGGCCCCACCACCAGAGAGATGAACTGAGCTTTTCAGGCTTGGGGAGTTTTGTCCCAAGACAGGGCCCACACGGAGCCCCTGTCCGAGACATCCTGCAGTGCAGATGGGCTGGCAGGATGGGTGCAGCGCTGTGAGCAGCAGCACATCTCCAGGTAGTGTGCTGGCAGGATGGGTGCAGCACTGTGAGCAGCAGCACATCTCCAGGTAGTGTGCTGGCAGGATGGGTGCAGCACTGTGAGCAGCAGCACATCTCCAGGTAGGGGTCTGGCAGGATGGGTGCAGCGCTGTGAGCAGCAGCACATCTCCAGGTAAGGGGCTGGCAGGATGCGTGCGGCTGGGCAGTGGGGGCACCTGCACTCGCCGTGGGAGCTGGTGCTGTGGGAGAGGCAGGACTGTGCACAGCAGCACCGAGCACACAAACCCAGCATTATCACTTTCCCCGCTCCCTCTCTGGGCTGTGCAGCGTTGCTCAGGAGAGCAGATTCCGTCTAATGGATTTCAGCTCGCAGGTCAGAGTGATCTCTCCATCAACACCGAGGTGCCGCTGGGCCGAGCAGCCCTACAGCACCCCCTCCTCCCACAGCGTCTGTAATTAGCCACCAATTAATCCTACTGTTGAGGCTCTGTCCCTCCACTGTGGGAGACACGAGCCGGCCCAGCCCGTTGCTTCTAACAATTGCCTCCAAACCCACATTCAAAACAAATGTAAAACAGACCAGGCAGAACAGGTCACGGTGACCCAAAGAGCTTAAGGGAAAAAAAGGGGGAGGGGGCACCAGGATTAGCATTCACTTTGTCAGTGTGTCCTGCAGAAGGAGGTTACGCTGATGCAAGTCTCCTCCTCAGGAAACCACCAGGAATCAGCAGTTACAAGGACAGCACGCCTGCTTCCGCCGGCATCGGGCAGCCCAGCTGGGCACGGACCAGGAGCTGGGGTTGGCTGCTGCTCACCCCCGTCTCCAGCAGTCCCACGGGCACGGCGGCCCCAAGGGAAGGGTCCCGGAGGGTCTCCCTGCCTCCCCTCGCCTCTCCCAGCTGGGCTGGATGGGTGGCACTGGGCACAGAACCAGGGAGCCACGGCAGAGCCAGAGCTGGTGACTTCAGCCAGCCTTTGCAGTGCCCACACGCGTCGCTCCAGGGGTGCTGCTGCTCAGCACCCCACCGTTTGCTGACCGCTCCACCACAGCCAAGAGGGAGAGTCAGTGTGGAGGTGTGAGAGCCGGCGCATGGGGCTGGCCCGGAGAGGTTTGGGGGCCTTTTGGGACATCTGGTTGCCCTGCTCGCTACCAGGAGGAAGGGAAGGCGTTTCCCACATCCTGCGACCCCACTGCCCGCGGTGACCGGGGCCTTGTCATCAAGTGTCCGGGCCCAGCCCTGCCCCTCAGGGTATCTCCTTCCTCGCCCCAAGACACCCAGGGACCTGCATCCCAGCTCCCACATTCCCAGCAGAAAAACCAGTTGCTGGCGGGTGTTGGTAGAGCCAACCCCACCGGGGCTGGAGCTTTATGAAGAAAGGTGCCCCCTGTGCCTGGGAAAACCACCTGGGAACGGGAGAGCGCTGCGCAAGGCGCCCCGGCCCGGCTGAGCGGCGGCTGTTTACATTTTTTCAGATTAGCAAGGTTTTAAATTAAGGAGAAGAATGTTTCCTGAAACTCAAACAAAGCTTTAATGAAATTCACAGTCTGGGTATTAGAAACCTGCAGATGTTTCTCGAAGCTCATTATCCTCCACCTGCCTCTTCTTTTCAGCCCTTCGCTGACTCTTAACATGCCAAGTACCTCAGCGACCGGCAGGATGGGCCCCGCAGCCCCAACCCACCACAAGGACCCAGGGGACGTTACTGGGACAGGGAACATTACTGGGACAGGGGACGTCACTGGGACAGGGGATGTTACTGGGACAGGGGACATTACTGGGACAGTACCTCCCAGAGTCATCCCGGCCTCGTAGCACTTGCGCAGGCGGCAGGACGGGCAGTTCTTCCTTCGGAATTTGTCGATGGTGCAGTCGTTCCGGCTGGCACAGAGGTATTTCTGTTTGCCTACAAACAGCAGAGGAAACAGCACAGCTCAGACCAGGTTCACAAGGAGAAATGGGCTCACACCCTCCCAGTACCACCAGTGTCACAGGAGGAGAGGAGAGACCGTACCAGGGCTGGTTTCTCAGCAGCTCCCCCAGCAGAAACCCTTCCCGGGGAGGGTGGGGTGGTCCGGTCCCTGCCCAGAGAAGCTGTGGCTGCCCCTGGATCCCCTGAGTTTGGGGAACAGATCACATGGGCAGCTGCCGCTGTGGGTCTCGTGCTGGCACCAGTCACCCTGTCCCTTAGCCTGCACCCAGAGCCAGCTGAGGAACCCCTGCAAGGGAGACCCTGGGCAGCAGCAGGTCATGGGGCTTCCAGGAAACCCAGACGTTACTATCAGACTAACTGGTCCCTTGGAGCCACCTTCCCACCTGCTGAGAGAGCTGCCCTGAGAGCTCCAGGCTTCAGCACTCAGAGCTCCAGCCCTTAGAGCTCCAGCCCTTAGAGCTGCAGTCCTTAGAGCTCCAGGCTGCAGCCCTTAGAGCTCCAGCCTCCAGCCCTTAGAGCTCCAGCCCTTAGAGCACCAGGCTGCAGCCCTTAGAGCTGCAGCCCTTAGAGCACCAGGCTCCAGCCCTTATTGCTCCAAGCTGCAGCCCTTCGAGCTCCAGCCCTTAGAGCACCAGGCTGCAGCCCTTAGAGCTCCAGCCCTTAGAGCTCCGAGCTGCAGCCCTTAGAGCTCCAGCCTCCAGCCCTTAGAGCTCCAAGCTGCAGCCTCTAGAGCACCAGCCCGTTAGAGCACCAGCCCTTAGAGCTCCAGGCTGCAGCCCTTCGAGCTCCAGCCCTTAGAGCACTAGGCTGCAGCTCTTAGAGCTCCAAGCTGCAGCCCTTAGAGCACCAGCTCGTTAGAGCACCAGCCCTTCGAGCTCCAGCCCTTCGAGCTCCAGGCTTCGGCTCTTGTTCATTTTACTGCTCGTGTGCTAGACATGCCAAGAAGGAACTTTCCTTCCTGACTCATTTGTTCTCTTGTCAAGTCTAAACACGTTTGTGGATCAGGATTTATCTGATGTTCTTCATACCGTTCCAATCCAAACCGGTCTGGGCACAGGACTGAGCCGTGTTCCTCTCCCAGCGCAAGGAGCCTGCACCCCGCTCAGCCTGTGCTGACCGCCCCACGCCCGGCTGGGAATAGCCCCCGGGAACCATCAGAGGCCCCTTAGAAGGACGAGGTGCCAGCTTGGACAAGAGATGCCCGAGTCTGGCGCCCTGATTTAACAGCTCTCCCCCATCCATAACTACTGAAGGGACCAGAGTCAGAAGAGGCAGCAGATCCTCAGAGCCCAGTATCACTGTCCCAACCAGCGCAGCTGCAGCCTCCCC
>VXBZ01000397.1:211580-331762 GCA_013399135.1 Heliornis fulica | reverse complement strand
CTGAAAATGCAATTCTTCTAGATGCTGCTTGCATTTAATATGTTATATTATACCACTTATAGAATGGCTCCATGGAAAATCATACCACTAACACTAGTTTTCCCATCTACCTGAGCATTCTAACAAAGCTGGGATGCCAACTAAAGATAATTTGATCCAGAGACGTGAAAAGCAGCAGGAGAAATTTCTAGCAGATAAGAATCTCCTCAGGTGTACTCTGACCATCAGAACTGTGCATAGCATTGTGCAGTTTGGACTGATTTTTTGATTGCTGGTGGACAGGTGAGCCTACCTCTTCCAGAAAGCCCTGCAGAAGTGCTTTTTTGGAGGTTAGGCTCAGCAGCAGACATGCAGTAATCAGGTAGGGCTACAGGGGAGAAATGGGTAAGTATCCATCCCATGACAGTCAAATCTACACAGTGACTTTTCCCTTGTTCAACATCACTTCTAAGTCTTGATCTAACCTATAAGTGGCTCTTTTAAAGAAGGCAAAAGGGAGAGATCCAAACCATTTACTCCAAGTACCCATGTCCACATTCCAGTTCCCTGGAAGAGAGGTAAGTTCCTGTATTAGGCATTTCAGAGCACAAGCTTAATTTCAGAGTCCTGCTCTCTGTTTATCATTTTAGGAGATTAGTTTCTCTAAGCTTCTAATATATTGCTAAAATTAGGCAGTACTAATCTCTCTGCCTTTCCCCACTCTCCCAACTTTTTTCTGCTAAGGTCTCATATTACTTAAGCTTCATGGATTAGACAAGAAAGAGGGTCTCAGCCAAGTGAAAAGTCCCCCAGCAGAACTGACAGAGAGATGTCTAATTATTTGAGGCAGCTGTAATAACAGGACTAGACTCCAGGAAACAGGAGGACTTCTGAAGCTCAAGATAACCTGGGAAGACTTCACTTTATCATCTTAAGGATCTAGGTCAGAATTGCTGAACATAGATCGATTTTGTTAATTGAGATTCCTTATGTTATTGATGAAGAAGATACTATATTATTAAACAGAGCTTAATAAAGGAAATGGACACCATTCAGAGGATTTCTGGTGTTCTATCAAGCCAGAAACACACATTCCACATGTTAAAGTGAGTACAAGCCTACAGCTGTCAAGCAGTCTTACATATAACTAGAGAAGTATCAATCTGGAATCACTCCTCAAAATGGGAATGACTAACTTAGCAATAACTCCATCATTAGTACCCTGGAAGCCGCAGGTCATAATTACATCTAATATTTTGTAGTCTATTAAGTATCTGATGCATTGCTGGAAGTGAAGTGCAGACAATGACACTGAAACACACAACACACACAAATGAAGCATGCATCTTTTATGAGAGGCTTTTTCTCTTCCTCTTTACAAAGCAAACTCTATTCTACAACAGGTTGGAAGATTGATTTCACATAGCTGATACCCTTTTGTTTTTCATTTTGGGTTTGGTTGGGTTCTTTTCAAAAAGAAGGTGCTATTTGAACAAGAAGTAGGTGTCAGTCTGTCTGACACCTTTGGCAGATTAAGTACTCATGTTCTCTCTTGTACCCTTTAATGGCCTGAAAAGGAAACACGTCTCATGGGAAAAAAAGAAGTAGTAAAATGCGTGCACTCACCTAGAAGGAACACAGACTTCAGTCTAAAAAATGTGTACTATAAAACCAGTTCTTTAGTTTGTACTGAGATAACTAGGGCTTGAAAGAAAATGCACTTTTCCATGGGGCACCTTGTCACAGTCTATGAAGGAGCTGAAATCTTTCTTAAATAGAATTAACATTGAAAAGAAAGAGTGGGAATTCTTGAATTCAAGTCCTAATAAACTAAGAGAACTGGACACTCCTGCTGTCAATTACAAAAACCACAGGATTTCCCCTCACCTTCACTGTATTACTTCAGTAGTATTTAATGGAAAAATCTGTGTTAAAAACTCCTGCACTAAGTATAATAAAGAAGTAGGTAGCTGAGCAAACAGGAATGTCTGAGAAGGGGCAGAAGGCACCTGTGCATCTCAGACTGGTAACATCAATGCCCAAAGAATCTGAAACAGGAGATGTCAGATGTTACATATTTCAGCTCAAGCCCTTGAAAGGCCAGTTTTCCCTTACAATTCTGTTTCTAGGTAACAGAATCCCTGTCACACACAGCTTTCCACATTCTCACAGAGGACACTGACATGAGCAGCACAGAGACCACTGCTATCAATAGGTAATGCTATATCTTTATCTTTTTAGAAAATGTCACAAAAATGTAACATTACATGGTCACCTGTGACTGGGGGTGGAATAGAGCAGAGGCTGGGCTGCATCTGCTCAAACGGTTGTGTGCCCTTCAGTAAACAATTACAATTCCTGTAAAAGCACTTTGCAGGGCTGGAAGGCAGCAACCTCGAGATCTGCAAAAACCTTCTTGCTTGAGAACTGTGCTGTCACAAGGATTAGCCTGAAAGCTGTGAATGCCTGGCAGACTTTGAGTCATTGCCATCTGCAGAACAAATGGACTGATGAGAAAGCAGCTCAGAAGCTAGCAGGCACTTTCTATGGCAATGCCAAAGTCTTGTAGTAGCAGCTTTCTAGAAGGGATGACAAATCTTACAGACTCATCAAAACCTGACTAGCATAAGGACTGGCCCACATACAGCAGATAGAATAAGTCAGAGGAGGACAGCTAATCACAGGCTTTGGGGGCTACCTGATACTACCCAGCAGTGTGCAGAGGGCAGCATCCCTTCGGCTACGGCACAGCACAATTTGCTGCATGAAATCTGAGGCTGTCCCTGCAGCAAAGGGCCATGACAATCTAGTGGGAAAGGCAACCAAGCAGCTGAGCTGTTTCCTGGCATGCTGAGAGAGGAAGAGCACGCTGCCAAGAAACTCTTGTGAATGGTGGAAGCAGAGAGCGTGGAAGGGAGCGAGGGTTAGTAACACAGAGTGGCTGCAAGGCTGGCAGTTGTGCAGTGGAGCCGGCTGCTCTGTGGCAATGTGACAGTCCCCCAGCTTCCTTGTTCATGTTGCTGCTCACCCACTCCCCTTGGGTGCCTTTAAAGATTAATTCTCAGCCCAGCAGTGGCACTCATGCCAAGTGCAATACTATTTTAGAAGGCTATCACAGTTTTACCCCATCCAGAAGCTGAGCACCACACAACTGCTCGCTCGCTCCCCAATGGTGGGATGAGAGAATCAGAAGGGTGGAAAAAGCTCATGGGTTGAGATAAAGACAATTAAATAAGGAAAGCAAAAGCCACACACACAAGCCAAACAAAATAATGGAATTCAGTCCCCACTTCCCAACAGCAGGCAGGTGTTCAGCCATCTCCAGGGCTCCATCACACGTCATGGGGACTGTGTGAGCACTGCTCAGCAGTAACAGACACCCCTGTGTCATCAGTGGTGTTTCCAGCACCAACCCTAAACACTCTCTCACACCAGCTACTATGAGGAAAATCAAATCTCAGCCAAAACCAACACAAAGGCCCTTTCCATGATGCACCCTATATTCTCCACAGAGGCCTCAGGACATGTCAGCAGCAGTTGATAAGCATCACTTAAGAGCCCCAAAACATCACAATGAATTGAAATCCCTGTGTGAATAATATCCTTTGAGTGAGAACAGGAAGATGTACACAGACTATCTGTATTTTTAAGAGCTACACTACACTGTAATAAGTTACATTAAATTTTTGAGGTATATAACCAGTGATTATTACTAGCAAAGAATTAAGTTTGGGAAAAACCAATGTCTTTATCTTTACTACAAAATTATCTTTATGCATGGACCTAGCTGAAAACTGATATAGCAGAAAAAGGCCCACAAGCTTTTAACCTCAATTTAAGGACTACATTGGAATATATCCAAATTATAGATTTCATAAGCTTGAAGTAAATCTTTACTGAGAAATAATGCCTTTAAAAATGCATCAGAACTGGGTCAAAGAAATTCAATGATTTATTGATGAAAATTATGTCCATCAAAAACCAATTACCTTGCAGTCAAGACTATATAAAAAAAGCCATCCATTTCTCACAATCAGGTGGTTAGATCTATTTTTAAATAGAGACAATAAGGAATTTACCTTAGGGTTTTTGACATCTGCTTTAAAGTTTTAGAGCTCTAGCAGTTACAAAAGTCTTCACTTCTCTCAGTGATACCCCCTCTCTCCCCCATGAATTGCACCAAATGTTTGGTTGTTGGCCTACCAGATGATGGCTGGAAGAGAAGCTGATAAGTGGGATGGCATTTCAGACTGTGTGGAATAGACAAAGGAGCTGGAATAATAAAGCTGCCAAGCTAAATGTGGCCTTGAAGAAGCACTCAGTTTTAGTCTCATCCTGCTACCAGACCTCACTGCTGCTGCATGTGCCCAAGAAGAAAGGCCTAGATTGAATATCGCAGGGGATAGAGTCATCTGATACAAAGGAAAAAAAAAAACCCAGAAAGAAACCTGACCCAGTAGGAGATGACTGAGCACCATGTTATTCAGTTCATAACCATTAAAAGTATTAAGCAGCAAACAGGTTGCATGAATTGTTGATAGCACAGCTATGACAAAATTCAGTCACCACAGACTGCAGGGCCAGCCTGCCAATCTGGTTGGGCGTCAAGACAGCCCACCAGCATCCTATGCTGCAGAAACCCCGCTGCTCTCTAGGCCCTATGGCCTGGATATGAACCAGTTCATTTACAGCTGCTTTGCCCTGCAGTCCTCCAATTCCCACAGGGTAACAGTAGCACTACAAGGTGACAAGTCCTTACCATGGATAAGATTCCTTGAATGCAGAGTATTCGTTCATACACAGCTATTAATTACACTCATACTTCTCAGCTTTAGAGTCAGAATTCAACATCCAGCTTTCAGGAATCTGTTACAACACACATTGTCTTCAATTGGATCTAGGAGCTGCTGTAAAAACAAATAATATAATCAGAAAGTCCACTGATTTAGCAAAGAAAAATTTTACCTCATTTTATTCCTGCAAGTTATAAAATTTAACAACTGAAACCCTTTTAAGACTACTAGAACAGGGCAAGGTATCCTTAAAGTTGTCTTGTAGTGAGAGCCTGGATTAGGTTCCTGAATTTCACCTGTCATATCCCATCATACATGTTTCTAACTCTTCCACAGTTTCATTATTTGATTTCATATTTTTCCAAAATTAACATCCCTATTGTGGCCAGATTTCTGTCTGACTATTCCAACAATTCTGCTGCAGTGAGGAGAGAAATCTTGTGACACCTGCTGAAAACCAGTACACTTTATGCATCACTAAGTGCTGATGTGGGTTGCAAGTCTGATTCCCACTCTCAATAAGGAAGGGGAAGGAAAGAAAGCTGAAGGAGAAAATAAAAATTTTTGACTTGGGCAAAGACATACTTCTTCCCCTTTATTTCAAAATGTCAACTTGGAGACCTTCAGAAGTCTTGTGGAATTCAATACAGGATATCTGCTGTTTTCCCTGTAGCCACAAGGGTTTTCTCTATCAAGGAAATAAACTAGATAATTTGTTTCTGACAAATCTTCAAACAATGTTTGGGTTTGCTCATCTTTTTTTCTTGTCTAGTTTTGCAATCTTTTCATAGCTTTTTCAGTACTTTTCTGGGAACCCAAGCTAGGCTGAGTTCCCCTTTATTTCAATGAACCCTGTGAGTAACATCTGCTTATCTCCCATTTTTAGAACTTCACCCACTCCAACCAGTTGTCAGTCATAGGCAGTTACTAGAGCCAGCTCAAAGACAAGTTTGGTTAAGCCTGCTTTAGGATATCTAAATTATCTAAATACCCCACAGCCTGTCCTTTTACAGCTTTAGGTGGAGGAATTCTGGCATTAACTGGATTAACAATCTCATTTTAAAACACCTTCTTTGTAAGGAAAAAAAAAACAATTTTTTTTCAGTAGCAGGCCAGCATTTTCTTTGCTATTTCACTTACCTATATACTTCTGTGTAAATCAAACATTATATATCCACCATATTTACAATGTACTGTATCTTTCCCACTGGTTTAGAAGTCAATGTGACAGAATCAGAACAAGCTATTTATCTCAAAACCTTTGAACTGTTGACATCCTTCTCAGACTTTTGAGATTCTAACTCCCTGCCATGCCCTTTTCTTCATGTACTCATCCAGTTACATGTGGCACACATGTATTGTGTATGTATGCAGTATGTAACCCTGAAATTATTTCACACAATTATTGTTTCCAACAATAACTACATTCTGAGTTTGGAAAGATTATTTATTGGAAAACAAAGGTGTATTCAAAATGGTTTCAACTGCTCAAAGCCAATTCATATACTACTGTAACCATTAAACACACAAGAGTATAGCAGATTTATAGTTTGTAATTTGTGTTTTTCAGCTCTGGGGTTAATGTGATATTGTTTATGCATCACTATAAAATGACCATTTCTAAACTCATGTCAGCTCGAGGCATGGAAAGGTGCTGCTCTGGCAACTGCTAAAACCATCTCTGTTTATGCCAACAAATGCAATACTGAAAGCAGTTCTCATTTCTCAGGGGATGCCTGTCTTATCTCACTTCACATTAATAGAAGTTTGATCCCAAAACTGTTTGATTTTAATTTTTTTTTTCTTCTATTAGAACTTAAACTCATGGAGATCAACTTTTCAAGAGTACTTGAACACTGTAATGGAGTACCTGGCCAAAACATCCAATAATGGGTGTTAAGGAGACAAATTCAGTTCCCTGTTGGACCAGATAAGACACAAAACTTATCTTCCATAGTTCAGTGTAGGGTCCAGACTACGGAGCATTCAGATTTCTGTCTCTCAAAAAGAAATACCACCTAATTTTGATAAGGGTAGAACACTTGCTTTTAAAAAAACATTTTTTTTTTCCCTCAAGAGAAGAGAGCAAGCCTCTTCCTGCACAGGAAAAGAAGCAGCTGCCAGAGGCTCATGTTCACATAACTATTTACATCTAGCTTGCCTGCTCATAGCTATGCTGGGTGCTTACCACATCAGCTAGTGCCAAATATGGTGATGGGTGGACAAAAGCCTCAGGCAACTCAATCAAAACCAACAAACTCATTTCAGATGGTTTAATCAGAGGTTAATGGCAACTTCACAGCTGTTCCAATACATTCCTCTGAAATTGTAAATTAGTGATTCCAGGGATCAAGGATTGAAATCATATCTGTGTTTCTTCCAGCCCTGGGGAGCGCTTGCACAGGCAAAGCACAACTCTGTGATGCTGGTATCTGTCCCAGTTAGTGTGGGAAGATGCAAAAGGCAACACATGAGGTTACATACCAGTATGTCATAAACTGTGTACAGAAAAGAAATTCATCTAAGTTTAGTATGTATTAAAGGACTTACCTTTTACAGTGTTACCAGATCTTCTGTTTGGAAGTTGGGTTCTAGAAATATTAGCAGCATTTAATTTTTCTTAATCCTAAAACTTTGAAGCTCTAGAAAGTATACACATTTTAATCAGCATGTCAGGTTAGGGAGTGTTTTCTGCTGAAACTACAGAATCATCCCACTAGCTTTCCTTATTCAGCTGTATGGTGACTGCTATTACAGTAAAGCCATTTTGTCAATTGCCCTTTTATCTTTTTCTTAGCATGGATCCATTTTTAAACCTATCATAGGTTTTATGACACACACACCACTTTAATGTGTCATTTACACTCTTCCCACTTGAGTTTCAGCCTTTGTCCAAGACTCCAAAGCTAGATGATAGTCTGTTCAATCTTGGAGCAAAGCAAAATAATCCCATTTCACTTACATAGGAGCAACCCATTTTACTTTGAAATAATTCTAAGTGTTGGAGAAATGTGAAAGAAATTTCCCCACACAGATTTCCTATTTAATAGCTTACAAAAGAGATTTCTGTCCCACTGCCACTGAGCTCCAAAATCTCTGGCTACAGTTCAGGAGAATGGATAAACAACATTTAAATCCTGCTGATCAATAAAGGATTTATGTGCTTTGTCAGATCAAGATCTATATGCAAATATAAAAAAACCCTATTCTTTCCTCCCTATGTTTCCCATTACCCCCCTTATAATGTCAGTCCACAGACATATAGATCTAACTAGCACACAGACAACCCTAGAACCTGTGCATATATCCACACACACAGAGGTTCATGTGAAAGACTTTGTATGTGGTGGATTGCTGTGTTTTTGTGGTATGCTGTAGCAATTGCAGGGCAAAGTAATTTATTTAATCACCTAACAACAAATGTGCTTAAAGCTAGCTGCTGGTATCCTCGGGGAGCAACAGAAGCCCTAACTGATCTCAATTAAAGCAGCATCAATTCAGAAGAATCCCAGTGAATCCAGGCTGTAAGTGGAGATGGAATTTAGTCATCTTGATATAGGTAGTGCATTAATAGAACTTCCAGTATTCTCTCAAACTTGTAATTTAATAAGATTCCAGAACAGTTTTTGACAAAAAAAGCTGTTTTAAAACAAAATTTGTTCTTAAAGCACAGTTTTAGTTGGAGCTAGAAAATCAACAGTTTAAGATGATTCCAACATGTTCTGAAAAGCCACTCAAGTGTGATGGTATTAATAAAACAAATGCTACTGTTATTCTGGAAACACCACAAAGTAGTTTTGGGAGCCTTTGTTTTCCCACAACATATTTTTGCTTTTAGTCCCAATCACTATTTACTGTCATTGGCACTCAGATATGGAAAGAGAAGCCTAGCAGAGATTATTTTGCAGAAAATCAGAGCTGTCACCACATTATTTATCCAGGATGGCACCCAGTTCTGTGTTGTGTATATATAATACTTTCAGAAAATGTCTTTATGGTAAAGCAAGTTGAATGTTCTTTAAAATTAAGTCAGATTACTGACTGGAAAGGTTTTTGTTATTGCTCCTATGCAGATAAATACTGTAACATTTTATTGCTTTTTTCAACAGCTGAAGAAGGTCCTGTTCCCTCCATGCTTCCTAGTGCATTATTTTTCAGATTTTATGAGGCATTTCATTATATAATTATGGGTGGTGGATCCAACCTTGTTGCAATTTAAATTGACCAGTCACGGGTCAACATTTCCAAAAAATGCCAAGCATTTTCAGTTTATATAAATTTCTGGAGTTATAAAATAATAAAATTAGTCAAGAATAGCAGCATTTTTAATTCAGGTTGAAAGATAAAGTGGAAAATATATCAGGATTGATGCTGCTGAACCTAATAAAAAATTAATTTCTTCTCTCTGCTTGCATCACCTTTTGTTTAACTTTGAATCAGTTGCTAAGTTCATGCAAGACTCAGTGGATATGCAATTATGTTACCTGATCTGAAAAATGCTCAAAGCTGATTACATGTGGGGGAAAAAGATTAAAAAAAGAAATCAGCAAGTTGTAAACTGTCCTGTATAACAGCACCTCATAAACAATATATATTTTATGTATCAAAAGCTAAATAAAAACGCTGTGGTATTCTGACAAAGCTCTAATATTTTTAGATCAAACGTTATGTATTCATTTACTTGTCCATCTGTATGAGAAAGTATCTGCCACATCGTTAGAAACAAGGGTTACCTTGATGAAAAAGCTCAGGGATTCCACATTCTGTCTTCCCTTTGTGCAAAAAGCCAGCACTATTACACAGGTCCAAGCTAAAGCTAATGAAGACAGGAGATATATTACAATTATGATAGGCTTTAGATCAGAATTGTATATGCACATTCATGCCAGAAAACACTTATTACAGGATATATGAATGAGAACTATTCTATTTTTAGAGGAAGGCATGAAGGGAAGGCAGGCAAAAGATGGTTTCCAGAACTTTTAAAGGAAGGTATTTTCCAGCTACTGATGTCCCTCACTGTTCTTTTATTAATGACTACTCTATAGCACAAGACAACTATAGCAGAGTTAAAGTATTGTTTTTTTCTATATACACTATCATTAGTTGATTCAGCAGTAGGATCTCTTAGAAAAGATCAATTATATAAACTCCTAAACTTGTTTCAGTGGTTACCTTGATACTAAATAAAAACCCATACTGAAACAATCAGTGCTTGCAAGCTCATTACACAAGACATTAAGGGCCATTGATCAATAATCTCATCAAATAGGTGATTACTATCATAAAAAAAAGCTTCATAACTCTAGGCAGCCAGCCAGAAGCTAGGGTGAACTACTCCAGGTTTCCAGAAACTTCCATTTGATACCATCTTGTTATTTCTTCTCCAACACACAACTCATAATAGAGAAGGTAAACTTTCTACAGACACCTACAGGGAGCTGTTAATAAGACAAGTACACCTCCAAGGGCTAAATAAAAAAGGCTTTTTTACACCTTATTACCTGCCTGGCAGTGATGTGATCCTAACTTCCAGGACAACTCCTCTGAATAGGAAAAGCCAAATGTCATGCTAGCTGTTTTGAGAAAGCTTTACAGAAGATAAAACATTTATTAATCACTACAATAATACAGAAAATCAGTTCTCCAGAATGTTGACAGCAATGTTTTGATTATAGCAGAAAATCACACCTTCCAGGATTATGCTCAGACCACCAAGCAATATCTTCTAGCGTAAAGTGAAAAAACCTGGAATTAATGTAATCTAATTCAGTAAACATGACACTAATAACAACTTGTCCATGATTTGGCACTGATGTGACTTTTGCAGCTGTTGCTCTTACCAGGAAGATAATACAATACTAAGAAAAATATTCTACTAGAAACACGCCCTGTTAAATAAATATTGCTCCTTTAGGTAATGAATCAAATTAATGCTCAGAGCACTCTGATGCCACCATCTCTAAAGAATTTTTCTTCTGAAATTTATTTTAATGTCCATAGCAGAAGGTTATCTAAAGAAAAATACCTACTTAAAAAATAAAGCCATTATAAGGACAATAACATGAATTTGTAGGGGGGTGGTTTGTTTATTAAAGCACTGAGATTTTTAGTAGAATCATAGTATGGCTTTGGATGGAAGAGGCCTTAAAGATAATCTAATTCTAAATCCCCTGCCACAGGCAGAGACATCTCTCCATCTTTCCTGTAGCCCCTTTTGGTGCTGGAAGGCCACTACAAGGTCTCCCTGGAGTCTTCTCTGTTTCAGGCTGAAAAACCCTAACTATTATTTTTATTAAAGTGTTATTCTTGCATAAGTGTAACCCCCCATGAAAACTCTGGGGAGTTGTGTGCAGGAAATCTTTAATCATTTTTCAATATAGAATATTCTTTAACTGATTATTATGTTAAATCACAGTGAGTGGTTGAACATTTAACGGTCTCGAGGGACTTGAATGAAAGTTTGTGAAATTACCTTTGAACTCTTCATAATCCAACAAATGGAAGAAAAATACTCTAAACACAGATCATCCTATTAGCAATGAATATTTTCAGAAATATTTGTCTAGTTTCAGCACTATTTTACAACTGCAGCTCTTTCAAGCTGGCTGTGCTACCTGCTTGGGGCTGTGTTGGCAAACTGTTCTGCCTGTAAATAATCCACTGCCCTGACTCCCCAAAGCAGCAGGAGGTTGTGGTAGTACCAAGGTGGCAGTGATTTTATCCTGAACTCACATAGGAACAAATACCTCAATCATCCTATAGGATCCTTAGGCTGGGCTGGCCAAGCTGCCTGACAATCATGAATGTGGAGTGCTGATATTGATTTATAAATAGCCATGAGATTCAATCATATGTACCAACCAAATCTAATTGTAACAATCAGACAATTCAAGTAATAACCTAATTAAAAAATATGGAATTGAGTTTAGAAGTTACAATTCATTTAACTACATGCTATCCAGAAGCTAACTTCAGAAAGTTCAGCTTTTTTTGGTACTTGATAAAAGCCAACAAAATAACCATAGATTTATTTACACAAGTCCCTTGCATGCAACAGTTAAAATAAAACATGGCTTGGGACCTTTGAACGAGAACACACAATCAAAGAGGAAGTTTACAGATGCAGAGCGGGGCTTAATTTCCTCATTTCTCCCTGTATGCAGAAAAGACTGGAATACACAGCTGCAAAATGTGCACAAAATATAAAAAAAAGCAGATTTGAACTGGCAGAGTAATACTATGCAGCCAAACGAAAAATCTCATCATTACTACAATGTGAGGCTCTAAACATCTGTACAGTGCAATATGATGGTCCTTAGGATCAGACAGTAGGAATATGGATACAATAAGGCTTGACAATCCACAGGGACTAAGTCATTTGAAAGGTTTTTCCATTCCTTGAGGCAGTAAGTGTAAAGTGGTGCTTCAGTACAGTTCAAAAATTATTGTTAGCATAAATAAAGCACTGGCACACTGTGGTGAGGGCAGATGGAAAATTTTGTCATGTTGGAGGGGAGGTGGGATAAAAAGAAAACTGCTTCCATCTTAAAGTTGGAAGTTTAACAGCCAGATAGGCATAAAAACCCACAGCTGGAATAAGAAAACTAGGTTTTATTTTCTCAGAGTTCTTCTAGGCTCTTGTAAAGAGCTGCTTTCTTGTCTAGATATGTGGGGACACTGCCACAGAATTAGGAGGCTTAGATTTGTTGGGTCAGTTCTATCTCCTGTTATTTCTTCCATCATTCAAGGAAGTCACACAATACTTGGCTTTCTTAGTATTTTAAAGAAAACCTTTCCACAGGGTCCCAAAGTTTGGAAAGAAGTAGGGAAAGAAAGTCTATTTATGAAGGAAAGAGAATTTCAAAAAAAGAGGAAGAGGCCAAACTACTTCAATCTCAAGCATCAGGAATGACAACGCATGTGGGACCAAACCTTGATTACAAGGTTTCATGTAAAGCTGAACCACAGGAAAAGCTTTAATCAGAATCTAAGTGACATTACATCCTGAGAGATATATCCCCCAGAAAATGTCTCCAAAGTGTAACTGGATCATGGAGAAAACTCTTTTCCTTAAAATTGGAGGAGTTGCAGCAGAGCAGTGAACGGTAAATATTAAACCATGTTTGCTTGTTATCTGGGCAATACAGCTTTTAGCTATGTTCACTGTCAGGCCTACACACAGACAAGTTTAGGGGTAAATAAAAGTGAGTAAATGGCCACTTCCTAGCCTCACCAAGTGTGCAGGAATGATCTAGTATCCCACATTTCAAAGTCTTTCCAAATAAGTATAAAATGTTTGAGCATCATGTGTTGACTGTGCTGTAATTCAGAATAAAGCATTAAAAACTGTACTTTTTAGACTGTCATAAGCATACTGAAATTTGCTATAAGCAAACAGCTTAAAAATTTTAATATGAAGTTAATCCAGGAATAAAAACATCCTTTTTTCTTCCTCATTATAAGTCTGCGGGGAGAAGTCCAAAAATTGCTAAGTCAAAACTTTGTCCATACTGAATTTCAAGGAACTGATTTGCCTCATATCTATCATATTTTGCATTGCTTTAGTAGAATAACCTGTATTTAATTCAAAAAAGTGGTGGAACCAGGCTATACAAAGGATACTAAAGAGGAAATCCTCAACTTTGCTGCTTTTTTGCCAAAATAACTTGCGACTGAATACTAACTTGCTCTAGAAAAGAAATCCAAAGCAAATAAATACAGATAGAATGTTAGACAGAATAAGAACTTAGAGTAATAAATCTGGAGATTAACCCAGATATTAATTGCAAATTGCACAGATCTGGAGGAGAAACATTATGGAACAGATGCAAATATGTCAGTGCAATGCATGATGAGGAACAGCATTCAGAGTACCTTATTTTGTCTCAGTAAAGCTGAAGGCTGATAGAAGACCTCATTTGGGAAACTGGCAAGTTTTCACTTTAAAAAACCCAGGATGGTCCAATGAAATAAGAAAATGTTTTCCTTATTCTCCTTATGATGCATTGAACAAAGTCTCTGAAGTGTGGTGCTTGGAGTTCAGTGAGTTGTAGTTTATCTCCCCAAACACTGGCAATGTGCAAATTCCTTTTAGAAACTCTCAAAAGTTTCTTTGGATAAACAGAAAAGAGCAGCCACTTGGTACTTTGAAATAAATATTTTTACTCTTGGTTAAAGACCATGTTTTCACTATGTGCACTTTGCCATTTGGTTTTTTTTGTTTGTTTAAACTTTACCCCCAAAAGGAGAAAGAGGATGTCACAAATACAGATTAGCCATATTAGCATTGAATCAGTTATTTCTTCTCAAACTCACCTTTTACAGTGACTTTAGAGTTTAGCTGCCCAGGTGCTATTTGATTCTTATAACATCCTTACAAGGATTTCTGAATTCAAACCCAATCCATCAGAAAGTGGGAAAGCTTTCCATTCTTTTAAAGTGACCTCACAACCTAAACCACATCAAAAGAAGTGCTGTATACATGAAAAAAAATGTGAAAGGAAATTCTAATGTTCAGGTGACAGGGTCAAGCATTTAACTGTGTTTGGAAATAAACTGATAGTGGAGCATCACATCACTCAACTACTAAACGATAATGCAGAAAGAAAGTGTTTACAAGCAAATCCTCCAATTTTAAATCAGTAGTACAATATGTACTAACCTGGCAATGAACTCTGGTATTTATGGGTAATTGCTTTGTGAAAAAAATCAAAGCATATTTGCATCGATCGTGAGTGCTCTATGGTGAACACAATTCATTTCAAGAGATAACAGCAGCAAGTAGAGGGAAAGAAGAATTTGAGTCTGCTCCAGTGGAAGAAGAACAAATAAGTGTAAGCAGTGGAGTAGTGCAGGAAACTACTTGCAAATGCCTTTATGATAAAGTATTGGAAATTAATTCTTTCCATACTTACATTTGTAATGTCTGTTTAAATATTTTCTAATATAAATTCATTTCTCTGACAAAACATATGAACCCTGAAGCTGCAAGAATGAGATTTTATTTGAAATATGCCTTGAAATGCGGTTTTCAAATTGCACTTTTCTTTAGAAAGACTCAACAACCCAAAATGTAAAGCAAAGACCTTTTGATCGCACTAACAAATCACACAGAAAAGTCTGACACGAAATGGCCAAAATTCATAGCTTGAAGTTGATCTGCAGATGTTAAATAATTAGAAATATAAATAAATACTTCCAGATTTCCTCCTCCTCATGAATGAGAACATGGACACACTCAGAAAAATGACTAAATTACAAATTATATTATAAAAATGATATTTACTCATCTTCAACAAACAAAGCTAAAGTCCTCAGAGTCCTTATAGAGGACATGTAACTTTAACCCTCTCACTGATGGAAAAGAAATTTCTGAACAGTAGGAATTGAGCCAAGATGATTTCTGGGATTGCAGCAGCTTGACCTTAAGTGAGTACAGCTACACTGCTCCCACAAACTGGAAACATAACCCTGAAGCCACCTTTCTCCTGCATAAACCAGCATTAAAATCTCTATCAAATCCCTCACGCAGAGGGGTTCAGACCCCCAGCTAAGCAAGCACTGAAGTAGAAAGTAACAGAGTACCCAGAGAATGTAACACAGCTTTTAGGTTTTTCATCTGCAAATGCTGACAAGCAACTGATTAACCTAATATTAGGAAGAAAAGGTTTATCCTCTGTCCTGTGTTCCATAGTTTGCTTTTATTCTACAGAAGGCTTGCACATTATTACTTTCTTACCCCTCTATCCAGAAGCCTGCTGATGGTGGTGGCACTAAGTAGAATACTTTATGAAGTCAGATTCCTGCTGGCACTGCTGATGGGAGAGTTTTATAGTTATATTGACTAAAATATTCTTCCAGAGGGCTTGGACTTTTGCAGACACTGACCCACCCATTAAAGCTACTGAAAGCATGAACACTGACTCTCCAGTTGCATACCAGTCAAAAGAGAGCAGCATATACTTTATTCCAATGGAATTACCCTAAAAGGGCTGGGTTTTTTCCCCCTAACAGTCTGAATGGCTTTGATTAAATGGCATTTACTAACTAAGCACTTTCTCACTGGATTGTGGCAGGTTTTCAGCACTGCTACATCTGTGGAATGTTTCAAGTTATTCTCTTAAGTAAACATAAGACTATAAAATGTAAATATAAACATAACAGTTCTATAACAGTAAAAGCATAATTTGAATAAATAGGGAAGCTAATGAAACACCATTACATGTAAAAGACTATCATCTCCCTCTATGCACCGAGTAGTGAACTCGCAACTGCAAATTCAGAAGTAGAAGAATTCATTTGGCACAATCTTGATTTTTATGAGAGTCACAAAAAATTTGTTCCCATACATTAGCCATTAAAGCTACCTTGCAATTTTCTTATTGTTATTAGCTTTTCAGCCAATTCAGAGCAGATATAGGAAGCAAACCATTTATCTGTAAGCTAACGACCAGGGCAGAGAAAACACAATCACTAATCTAAACTGCAAACTATTTTAAAGGTGAACAGTTAATGGGTTCTTCAGTATAGTCAAACTATCTGACACTGACAGGATAATTTTTTCAAGAATCTAAAAGCAATGAAGTAACTCTGACTTAAAGTATGTATAGGTGGCTTGGCTATTATTATTTTTAAAACAGTGATCATTTAGATATTATTATGCATTTGGATCAATACTCTGAGTGCAACAGTTCTGTTTACCCATCGTTTAACATATCAAGAACATTAACTTTAATTCTGAGTGAAGATTATTAAGGGAGAAAGGTTCAAAAGTATATTAAAAAACCCCAGTGTTCCCTGCTATAAACTTAAGCCTTTAGCTCTGTATGTCTGGTTAAAAGCAGAGCTGAAAAGTGTTATCTACAAAATCATAAGTATTATAAATAATATTTCTAATTCTGGTATTCTTCAGGCTTATGATCAGTCTGATCTATGGTTTTGATACTTCTTATTATGTTTTCCTAGATGAAAAACATTAAAACACACTGGAATATTCTCCTTATACAGAAGGATGAATATATGAAAAGAGAGCATGAAATAACAAGACATCTCACTTGGTTAGAAAACTTTCAGGATTCTGTGTTGTGTTTTATCCTGCTTACAAAGAAAAGTTGTAGAAATCTACTGTCATGGGGACACTGGAGAGTGTTTGGGGATAAAAACCAAAACCAACATTGAATCAAAAAATGCTGCTACTTCCAGTTAGACAAAGCAATTTAATCTGTAGAAATAATTAGACATGAAGAACTAAATATAACTATGTCTGCTATTGTTTTGATAGCTTTTATCACAGCAATAAATTTGAAAAGAGGTAAGTGTACTCAAACAGGTTTTTTAAGTGTAACTGTGATTGTCAATTAAAGAAGAGATTATATTGTCAACAAAAGAGAACTGAATCTTTAAAATGGCAGTTTGCATATGTTTACCTAGAGTGCTGAAGAATCTGAGACTAGATTCCCCTCTTTTGGGCTCTTTACTGTTAAACACAAATGCAAATTCTAATATGTACTTACCATTTCTTTGTTGCTCCTTATCTCACTTTAATTTCAAGACAGAGACGTTCTCTACTCATCCCTTAGCTTCCATTTTTTACTGTTTTAGGTAATTCCACTCTCCCTTTAAGTACAGGCATACACACACATAAGAAAACCTCAGGAAAGGAAAAAGTACTGTGTTGCTTGCAGTCATCTATCACATAACTATAAAATGTATTGCTCTAACAGGCAATAAATGCAGCTTTGCTATACAAAGCAACAGTGAAAACTGAAGCTACAAAAAAGTGGAATTTTTGCTACCTCATTCTCTTTGCAGTCTCAATACATTAAGACAAATTTAAAGATATTGCTTTATTACTGAATTCTCAAAACATGAGAGGGCCTTAACTTTCTGAAAAGTAGAAGAAATCAAACCCAAGAATGACCACCTTCTCTCTGCACTGAGACACAATCTTTCCACAACAAGAGAGCCTGTCACAGAAGTTGAAATGCTCATACACAGAGCTGCACTGAAAATCAGACTCCCTCAACTCAGACACTAGGATTTCAGGTTGCAGATCCAGAATTGGCCATTACACTGAAGTTCCTGCACCTACCTACAATCCCAAGAACCATAAAATGCCCTATTGGCAGATCAGGAGCACATTTTACCACTAGGAGGAATGTCTGCCTCAGGGAGGAGGGAGTATTTGGAGGGAGCATTTGGAGGGGGCAACCTATTCAACCGGTGCCACTGCAGGATGTCTGTCCTTGAGATACAGGAGCAGTTCCTAAGAAGCAGGTCAGGAATAGGCTGACTTTTAGACAGATTAAGAAAACAGCATAAGTTCCTCATCAAGATAAGCAGAATTTCAAAGCTGTTTCTCTCCTCTTGATGGCTATTTTCAGAAGAAATATTTTGTTTGCTTCCACCTCAGTTATGACAGGAAGCTTCTTTTTCAAATACATCACTGACTTTGAGACAGACATGGTTTTGTACCAAGTACAAGTATTCCTGCCTGCTTGAAAAACTGTTAGGAGTCGCCTCTTACTCAGAAAGTGCAAATTACTTTGAAGTCAGCTAAGTAACCTTTCTCATATCTATACTATGAACTAAAATAGAATGAAAACACAATTATAGTATAACAAGGAAGGAGCAGAGAATGGCTTTATCTATAGTTGGGTAGTGTAATACCCTACGTCACAAATCATCAGTCACATGGTACACTGAAAAGCACAGAATAAAGAATTTACCCAATGAAGTTAGGTTAGGAACAGAAACTTGCATTACAATTTGCCCTTAATGTTCATCTCATTTTTAGAATTGAAAGAAGTCAGTTCTAACACATCTAACCATACTACTTGAGAAATCATTGTGATGTATTGCTTAGTAGTCCTACAGTTTCTCAAGGGAACCTTAATTAAGCGATAGTGATAAACTGGCAGGGTTTTACAAGGTAATGAATAAGCCCTTTCTGATAATTAAATGCAGGTACCATTGGTTCTAAGAAGCATAATCATCAGCAAAACAAATTAAAGTGCTTATTTCTTCATAAACTTCTGCTGATTGATAATGGACACCATACCAGTACAGAAGATACTTATGTTCACTTTTCAGATTTCTGGGTACTGTGTATTGATTAAAGAGCACCTCTTTCAACTTTTGAGTAAAAGCAGTAATTTCCTTTTTGAAGAATTCTGAATATTTGTTCAGAGAAAATAAACCATACAGTATGGCTCTTGGGCTTCCCACCACCTGGAAAGCAAGGAAATCTAAGACTGGTAGCTTCTTTTTTCCCCATATGAATATAAGTGCTCTAACAGTTGTTTCTCCTCTTTTTATGCTTAGGTGACAAGAGTAGATTATTTAGTTGGGTTTTTTTTTGCTAGCTCAGTACCATTATTTCTGTCCATTATATCTTCTTTTGTTGCAAGATTACTATCCTCTGGGGGGACAAATTATAACTCTCTTGGTCTGATACTAAACCACTTTATGTAAATTGAATGCAAGACAGCTTTTGTATTAGGTATAGCACTTTCCACAAAATTAGAGCAATCATGAGGCAAGGCTTTTATAACTCACTTGGCTTCACTTCCCTAGCTCTCTCAGGGATATTACTATTTTTGTTTTTTAATCTCCTGAACATTAGGATCATTGAGGCAACTGCTCTCCAAAACTCTTAGTAACCAGACCTTTTGGTGCAAGGTCTCATGAACGTTGCAAATGATGCTAAATCAAGAGACAGTTTATTCCCTCCAATTCCAAACCTGCATGAGAAACTTTCTTGTATCTGCACTCCCAATACCTGCTCCTTTTGAATTTTAAATCCTAACAGACTTAGGCTGGCAGTGGAAAAATGATTTTACCACTTAATCAGATCAGCCTTATGAAAATTTCAATTTCCCCAGAAGAGGTTAGGTAAGCTTCACCTGGAAAATATTGGGATTTACTCAATGGTCTTCCAACATTACTCTTCTCCCCTGCCTCAGTCAGAAGCAGATCATGACATGGATCCATGACAGATCAACTATCATTTACTGCCACTTCATCATTCACGCCACAATGCACTTTTTGGAGATGTACAAGGAACTAAACTGAAAAACTGAAGAATAAACAGCTCATGATAGTTTAAACAAACTCAAATGGAAGTTGTGGATATATGACTATCCTTTGACTCAAAACCAAACCATCAGTAAACTTCGACATTGGCTATCTGAAAGCAAAAAGAATTAAAAAAATATTGTTTACCTCAGTGATAACTTTGTTTAAGGAGGCTCAGTCAGCCATGCTTTTGTTCTGAAAGTCTTGAACCAGAAACTGTTCTTTTTGTGCAGCCTTGTTTGAGCTGAATCAGTCACCAATAATATGCTGCAAAACAATTAAAAAAACATTTCACAGAAATACACATGCTTTTTATTTCAGATACCTAGCATTTTCTCTATGCTGTATTTAGCTTCTTATTACTTATCTTATTCCTTATCCTTCTTATTTCCTTATCTGAGAAAGCCTAATCTGAAGAACAATCTGAATAATTATGTATTATCTGTAACCCAAATCATATTTAAAAGGAAAACTGTAAGTATTAGAGCGGTTTTGGTGCCTAACATACTCAGTGGTAAGAGCTATTCCCTTACTGGTGTGATTAGCACCTTGCATTAATGGCAAGGATTACAGCAAGTACAGACAGAGAAGCTTTGGCAGTTGTATGGGAAGAGGGCACAGGGGAGTTCTGACTTCACCTAGCCTGGCTTTCCTTCACAGTGCTTAATATCTTATTGTTACATGCACTTAATTCACTCTGGACATACTAAATGTTCACTGGCAATGATTGTGAAAAACCTGGTGATCTATGTTTAAAGGTTTAACCTGATGACACAGCAAGATATGAGCTCATCCTTTTTATTAGGTCAAGAATAAGACATTTTGCAGAGACTTTAAAAATCAAAATATATGGTGATTTAATAATAGTTTTGGGTTCAGTGATTTTAAAATGTTAAGTACTTAAGTACATGGTATTAAACACTATGATAAAATGTTCAGACTTGAGGTTTAGAAGGGACAAAGCCTCTAAAATGGAGATAAAAGGCTCAAGACAGAAAAAGCAATGGCTTTTTGACACTAATGTCATATGGATCTGCTAAGCATTCTTTATCTCCCATCACTGGTTGTTCCAGCCACCCTTTGCATCGTTTCACTCTAGCCTTACTCTAGTTGTCCTGCATGCCTTGCTTTATCCTTTCAACCTTTTTCTATTTAGCAATATGCCACTTGATCTCTTCCTGCTTGACTTTTTTTTTTAATATCTTTGCCCCTGTATATATCCAAGATTTTAATTTTGTTCCAAAATAGCAGAAGAACCCAAGTAACCTTTATGAAAGATATTCTGGTTATTAGCCCTAGTCAAAGCCACCAAAAACTTCCACTGCAAAACCAGTTTTTGTCCCAATTCTCCTATAAACTTGCCACACATAAAATTACCATATGAGGTTTTGAGTCAAGAGAAACACTTGACTCCAGTATTATATTTTGATATGCATAGTATAAAACTTAAATGCACTTGGAAAAATCCTAGAAGTTCTTTAAGAAATGCCTTAACATTTATTGAAATGACTCATTTTGAGTTTGCATTTTGGCAAAGCTGTTCCCTTGTGAGAAAATGTTCTGCTGGAAAGCTTCAAATAGTGGTGGTAATTGGACTGTGCATGCCACTTTTTCCTCTGCTACTCAAGCTGCCTATTTGGATTCCCAGCTCTGAAGCAGCTATTCCTTGGGTTTTTTGGTAACTGAATAGCTCCAAACATCACAAGGGTCCTAAATACGATGCTGATAAATAAATAAGCATTTAATAACAACGTCAAATTGATGGCCAATGAAATGGATAAGAAACCAGTTAAAGAGTGATGCTTTTATATGCAGTAAAAGAGCCCACACAAAAAACATACCATGGTGGTAGAAAAATAGGTATTGTACTACTCCATAGTAGTACAATACCTAGTACAATACTCCATACAATAAATTCTTTCCCCAAAGCAACATCTGAAATAAAACTGCATGAAGGAATATATCCATCCATAATTTTGCTGAAACACAGGATCTCCAGTTCCATCACTGTGTTTCAAAAGTTATTAAAATTGGAACTACATAATCAAGGTTAAATATTTTAGTGTTTGAGGCACTTAAAATTTTAAAAAACTACTTAACCAGAAGTACTAGTTTTAAAAATCACTAAGCAGGTTCTGAGTTCCATGTGTCTATAAGAATAGCTTATAGATAATATACTGTCTTCATTATATGTTGTTGATAAATACCATAGATACAATTAGCAAAGAAGCCAGCCTTTGGCTTTAAGAGAATATCATAGGATTGCAATACAAATAAACAAAAAATCAGAGATAATAGGTTTTTTCAATGTCTGTTCTGCAAACGAAACTTTTTTCCATTCTAAAAATCAACAGTATCTCAATCTAATAGAAAAACACCTGTGGATAAATCTGAGTATCACATCACATAAATATCAAATTGTCTGCAGCATGCTAAGATATCTCTGAACTCCCAAATGCCAACATGTAATAAATGGAAAACATTTTTACAGACAATAATGCCTGTCACACTAAGAAGGATTTTACACCAGATTTATATTTTTTCAGAAAGTTCCTTTCATGCAATTGTGTAGAGAAGCTTCTTATTTCATATTGTTATCAAGATGCACTTAACTGGGGAAGTAAACATCTTCCCTCACCCTCGATATTAGCTCAGAATTCCTCCCAAGCTTCAGAAACTTGCTCTGTGAGGCTGCAGCACGCTGCCCGCTCCTGCTCGCCCAAAAGCTTAGAGAGCACAAAAACCCCAAATCATAGTGCAACAGGAATTGTGTAGGTCAAAATAAGAGTTCTGGCAGATACTTTGACATCTGTCTTACTTCATGGCTACAGTCAATGCTCTGAAGTCAATGTTTTGATTACCAAGACCTCTGACCTACACTGGGATGTGTGGTAAGCCTATGACAGCTTGTGCTACACCAACAGATGGGATGTTGCTCTGTACCAGAGCTTCTTTAGGACTCTGGTATCACAGATCATCAGATGCCATTTACAAAAGCAACAGAAAAATACACTAGGAACTTGAGTCCAGAATTTACCTTAGGTTTTGCTTCAAATATTTTTCGGTGTTCCACAGCTTTGTCACCTCTATTTTGAATTTCCAGCTGTAACTCTAAAAGCAATTCATATTAGGATAATATTACAGCACTACAAATTTACAGTTATCTTTTATAGCAGTGGCATTTCCTCATCTGGTACAGACTGAAGAAAATACTAACCATTTTACTCACCTACATGTATCTAATACATAGTCTGGGCATGATCTGCAAAGATTGATGGTGATTTCAAATTAATCTACATGTCTTTCATCTCTGAAACATCCCTTGGCCTCTTTTCTCTTTGGTCTCGTTGGATAGGGATGAAGTAAAAATCTGCTGTTACTTCTTTGATTGGTTTTGAACTGGAAAAATTTAAAGTTTTTACAAGTAAGGGAGAAGGGGGAAAAAAAAAGTCCTTTAAAGTAATAATTCTGTACTTCATATGGATCAAACTCTTAAGATTCGTTCCTGAAAAAGGGAGGAATAGCACAGGAAAGAATTGAGGTAATGAACATTTCTGTCACTCACCTTACAAACTCATTTTTGTTCTACATTTTATTAGATGCCGCCTTGCTCTCCTCCTTAACCACAAATGACAGATGATATTAGAAGCAGAAGTTATATGGATTATATTTCTGTCACCAGTAAATTAGCTGTTAAATTTAGTTTGCATGATGCTATTGACAGGTCCCTGATTTAAGAACCTTTTATCTTTTTAGTTGTTTTTTCCACCTTTTTTTTTCCTCTTTTGTCAAGATCTCCACCCCATTTGGAAGAACCCAATAAAAGTTACAATATATGTTACAGATTTATGAAGGCAGAGACTATGTGTCTTTTAAAAAGGTGGAGAAAGAAGGCTTATAAATTTGTATATAAAGTAAGTAAATATTACTTAAACATACTGGCCAATAAATGCAGCTCTCAATGCAGTTACATGTCTTGTTTTTTCCACCTTCTCATTTTCTGACTAAAATATTTCTAAGTTTAACAAGCGTTTCTGTTCCAAGCAGGAACTGGACAACCGATACATTTAAAGAATTGTTGAGATTTAGGATTTATTATTGACACCTCAACTTGATTTTGTTTCCAGACCTCAGGAAACAAACCATTTCAACAGATCATAGGTAGTTGAAATGTTACAGCACTGTTCATTCAAGGTCCAGACATGCAAAGTTCTACCACATTAAGTGTGAGCAAGACTCAGCAGGACACATTAGCATCAGCACATTGAGGTATGATCTGAATGGATTTTTACCGTGGCTTGAACTCAAAGTTCAACACATACATACTTGTTATGACACACTGTTAAATACCACAAATGCTTTTGAGACTCAGAAAGCATGTAACACTTCCCAATTTGTAGTTCATGAAGCAGTTAAAGCAGAATGCAGCCAGACAGTCCCACCGAAATTTAGCATTTTGTCATCCCTGCCTCCTGGCTATACCTCAAGTTGTTTTAATAAGTCACCAGGAAGAAGCTCTCATCTGAAGGGGCACGCAATGCCAGATGGGCTGGAAGGAGCAGTTCACTCAAGTCTAAGAGCTTGCAGTACCACATTGTTAAAAAACTGCATTCCAGTATTTTCATGCCAAATCACCCTTGAATTAGATGTTTTTTTGTGGAATTCCTGGGAAGTTACTGGCATCATCAAGTTTTGCTGATCACATTGTATTTATGAACTAATAGAGTTTTTATACACACAGAATTATAACCAAAAGGTCAGTTTAAAGATGAATAGTTTCTCCTTGGATTCACTTTATCGGAATTAAGCATTCATTTGATCACAGTAAATTCAAGCAATTGACAAGCAGATATTCCATGCAGCTCACTCTACTTGCACAGAAATATTTATTCTTCCAGGATTGGTTCCTGAATTACTGTGTAACCTTAAGGCAACTGTGATCTGTAAATTCCATGAATAAATAGATGGGTTAAACTCTGACTCCACCATGCAAGAATAATCTCAAGCTACTTCATAAGAGGGGCTACTACTAGAAACACTAGAAACATTGGTTGGTTTTAATCAGAAGGAGTTCTGCTGGAACTCTGAACCAGCCAGTAGACTGTTTTGTGCCAACACAGAAAAGCAGTCAGAAAACAGGGGTAACAAGTGCTAATTAAGACTCTCCCCTGGGCCCTTAACATGCTTTACAGAAAAAATAGAAAACAACCCACTGTAGTAACTACCCTGTAGTAATCACTGCCATTTAACCTCTGCAGCACAATAACAACAATCCTCTTTCTAGTGATATGTATCCTTTTCAGGGTTTGGGATCTTTTTTAGGGCTAATCAGATTTTGTCTAGAAGCAGTTCACTAGAAGTTGGCTCTGTCAAATATAATTTGATTCTAAAATTATCAAAACAGTCATATAGACACACATTTCTTAAAACCCTTCATTTCCACATTGACTCTAATCTTCTTACAGTAACAATTTATATCAAGGTTAAAAATAAAGCATACATAAATGTGTCTTGAGTCAGACTAGGGTTTTTGCATTCCAAGGGGACCAATCTACCAGGAGTATAAGAAAGGAAGCTTTGAGGAATTTGGCCATAACAGTTAATCTTAAGTACCATGAATTAAAGAGAAAAGCCAAAATAGAAGAAAAAAAATCTTTTCTGGTGTGCCTAGGTGGTTTACTCTGGGCAGAAGTAAGCTTACAAGAAAGTGTTTCAATTTGCTAAAAATTCATAAGAGACTTGCCCTCCCCCTCCCCACCCTTTCAGGCCCTGTTACAAATTCTCATCTTTCAGGATTTAAAAAGTAAGTTTTAATCCCGGCTGTGGCAATAATCTTCTGTATGACCTTGAGCAAATCGCTTTGCCTCTGTTCTTTCAGCCTAGCTGTAAAGCTGGATTAATTCTTACCCACTCATAGTGGTGTAAAATAAATGATTGTCATGCAGTATTCTGAAGCACTACAACATGCAAGAGATAAGCGAGACATACATTAGGCTTTGCATGAACTTTGCAAAGATAAGCTTAGAAACAACTGTCTGTCTATGAGGTTTGAAGGGAAGCTATCAATATTCTTATTAAAAAAGGTTTTAATTTGAGATTCCAAATGAATCCTACCTGAAACACAGCCTGTTTATTAAAAGCACTCAGAACAATATGCACATCTTGAATTTGAGTCAATAAGAGTAAAAAACTAATTACCTCTTTTTTTCTTCTTTTTTCTAAATTCCTTTCATGACAGAAGCCTGTAGACTTAACTAGAAGCATGCACTACTTGAGCCTTTTTTTTCCAGTAGCATCCAAAAATCTTAAAATATTGAAATAGCTCGATGTTGCAAGAAGACTGGTCATGCAAAAATCAGACCACTACCTCTGTGCCATGGGAAGACACCAAACAGCACAGGACGATAGAACAAACTCTAACCTCAGTCATCTTTCTTCATTGTATTCAATTAATTTATATTTTAAAACATATTTACACACACTTGTTTTGCAAAATGTTCCTATTAAATACAAAGCTATATTACCTATTGTTCCCAATAGGGATTTTAATTAAACTGTCATCCTTTTGAAGCCAGAGTTATCTACAGACTGTTCTTCTTACTGGTCTCATATTACAGCTGGATTTTGTTTTCATTATTTTCTTTCTTGTGGTGGCTTTACTCTCTGCTCTCATTACAGTGAAGATTCATAGATCAAAATGACACTTTTGCAAGAAACTCTCAATTCAGCCAATGCCATGTTTGCTCATGAAAGATACAAACCTGCTTATCAGGAACTTATTTCCTCTAGCATAAATGAACACACAAGAATCACAGTGACCTACAGCAGTGAAATTATTACGTGTCAATCGTTCACATGGGCAGAGAAAAACTGTTCTGAAGCATTATAGGGCCTTATCCTTCAAGTACTTACTCAGGGTAATAACAGCCATTCCCACACAACTGTTTGCAGGAATACAGCTTTTCACAGCTTTAAGGCCATCATCTTCTGGTTTAGCTATTTCTTTGTTTCTTAGAAAGCAGTTGCAACAAAGTAGAAAACAGACCCCAAAGTTGCTACACTCATGGATTACCTAGCATGAAAGAGAGTTTACCTTCTCACCTGTCAGTATGCTGAACTGCCCACATGCAAGAGATTCCACTTCGAATAATCAAGGAACTGTTATTTCCTTAAAAATCCTCTCTTAACAAGACTACATTCCTTATGAAGATGTTCCCTAAAGATTATGTATGATGTATGTACAACATCTGAAGCATACACAACTACTTAGCTGGCTTAAACACTCTAAACACTTTTGAACACAGGTTTTGTTTCTGTCTATAAAAATAATTTTTCAGACTACGAAACAGGAAATTAATATGAAAAGTGTATCACAAAACACAATTACACTAATCCATGTGATATCTGATAAAATATTTGCCCTACACTAATACAAATGTTGGGGCTGTCACTACCCATATTCTCCACAACAGTGTTGTTTTATGCAGTCATTAAAACTACACAAGAAAAAAACCTCAAAGAAATCAAATGCCAAAGGCAACGTAAAGAAGGTCAGAAGTGCAACAGAGTTTTATAATTATGTCATTAAATATACAATTACAGAAGGGACAATTGTTACTCAAAAAAGGGGTTAAGCTTTAAAGTTTTACATCTGAAAGATAAATCAGCTTTGTATTTAGATATCACTGGGACTGCAAATTCCAACAATTTTGGAGTCAGGAAGCTCACCTTCGATTTTCATGTGGACATACCACAGGAGCTGCAATAGCAATTCACTCCTGAAAGGAGAAAAAGTCAGAGATAATTTAGTGTGGTATTCCTAATTATCAAGATGAGGTAATAAGTTTGTGGAGTTTTTTTCTCCACATCTATATTTTGTCTTATTCTGTAGAGGATAATAAACAAGAGGTCATTTTAAGTTAAAAAAAATGTTACAGCCATCTATAAATTCTCAAGACTTCATTATTGCAGAACACTGGAACAAGAAGGTGGTTTCAAAAAGCATCACACGACAGGATGATAATAACCCATTGTAGATTTGCTCTTCAGAATGCAGACTGAACTATTTTAGTAAATTAAGTGTCTGTGGACACAAAAGCACGTTCTGAGTTAATTCAATTCTTGGTCCCAACACAATGTTGGGCTCATGTAGGAACAGGAATTAAACAATATAGATAAATGGCAAACTTGCATTTCGGTGTGCATTGTTTTCAGTCATCTATAGCTTAATTGTAATGACAATCAACTGGCATTTTCAAAACATTTCTGTTTACTTGTTGTCAGTAGCATGAAATCTGTGAAAGTCACCAGAATTCTATGTATACTATCAGTATGTGCAGCCTCTTGCAAGCTGCTTAAAGTAAGCTTTACTTTTCCAAAAGAACTGTTAATTTTCCCCTTAAAGCTTAGTTGTAGTAAGCTGCCAAAGACAGTGATGGGTTTGTAATGATCATTAGTGTCTAGAAATATTTCAACCTGAATGTGGTGCATTTGGAAATAAACATTTAGGAAGAGACAGCTATCATTTAACTTTATGGCACACAGTCATGCATTAATCTCTAAGCTATGTCCTAGAAGATCTCAAATGATGAAAAATGTATTTCTGACATACTATGTGTATAACTGCTTCTACTCTGGCCCTCCAGTGCAAGCATCATAAACCACTGAATACCTAACACATAATTTATAGCTAATAAAGGTATGCATTCACACAAACTGCAGCACAAACTTAACTTTTTTTGTCTAAGTTTGTTTGCCAGAGCACTGGAAGAGTGGTAAAAGTGGTTAAAAAGGAAGTAATTTTGACATGACTGGCTTTACAACTACCATGCAAGGAAACCTGTATTTCAGTTACACGAGCTTGCTTTGAATGAAAGAACATGTTTTTCTTCTAGTTTTTTGGGGGGAGATTTTTTTTATCTGTGTCCTTGGGCTTAAGTAAAAATTGTCTGCGAGTCAGTGAATTACTATACTGCCCTCTTTTTATAACATATATTAATATATTTAATGTTGCCTAGCAGTGTAAAAAGAAAGAATGGTACACAATTATGAATTGTTCTTTTCCTGTATGGTATCCAGACCATCTCACCACATTTCTGCCTAGGCCACTTCGTACCTCAAGCACAACTCTCCTTGAGGCCACTTACCATAGTAACCATAATAAGTGTCAAGGAAAATTACATATCATAGTCCTACAGCCTTAGTGAAGGAAATACTTCTGTTGTTGTTACCATGATCTGATATATGGCTAGAATGAACATCAATGCTAATAAAATATTTAACAGCCTAGATTTAACTTGGCTTGCTATAGGGTGCAATGAAGCTTCTGACTTGATTAAATATTCCACTTCAGTGTGGGATGCAGGTTTAGCATTTTTTAATTCTTCCCCAGAGCACTATGCCAGGTTTTCATATAATTAAGTGGGTACACTCCAGACTGTTTACAACCAGGATCCCTGATGAGACTACTGTCTGAAAACTTTATGTTCTTTTCAAAACTACATATAGGCTGTCAAGTTCCTTAATCATTTCCCTTTTAGTGGCTGTTTCAGAAACAGTTTTAAGCAATTTATTATTGAGGAAGCCAAATGGATAGTCACCCCCCTTTTAATTTTTATTATTATAATTATTTAGTTTATTTTATTCTCTGCTATGGGTTTATGGGTCTTAATTACAGGAGTAATTGAGAAAAAGCTGAAACAGAACTAGCTTAATTTGAGGCATAGAAATGAGCCCATTTGCTATATATTAATCTGTGGAATAATTAAAAAGTGAAGGAGAAACCTTTAGCTCATTTAAAAAGAATGACTGACAAAGCTATATGAAGAGAATTACGTCTGACACATTAAAACCACACTAAATCTGAAACAGTGTCATCAAAACACCTGCAACTGCACGGAAATAATCTGAGAGCATATGAAACAGTTCTCTTTTTTTTTTTTTGTACAAATTTAATAAGATAGAAGAGCTTCTTTATTTACAGGTCTTCATGCTCTACCAGTCTGCTACACCTGTCACATCTTGTTAGGATGCAAGTAGAAAAAAATCAAATGGGAGTTTCAAATAAATCCTTCATTAAGTTAAGCACAATAGTAGACATGGTAGGAAGTCTGTATACAGAGTAAGCCCCAAAGTTAGAGAAAAGACATTACTACCTACATTACCTTTGTTCAATGACACAGATGACCCAACCAGACAACATTAAGTGAATTTGCCTGCTCTTACACATCTCTTCCTCAGCATCCATGAGAAAACACAGTAACCACGAAATAAATTGTACTTCAAGCTGCAGGTGATGAATTCACAAGTGAAGGAAAACAATATAAAAACCCCTTCCAATATGCAGTAACAAAACATCCATGAAAGAATCACAACACTGGCTTGTTTCTTCCTTTCACACAAATAATTACACACCTTCAATGCCACTTCCAAAGGTCTTTAACAATTCCACACATACATCGCTTCCTAACAAGGATCTTAAATTTACTTGTGCTGATCCCAGACAGAATATAACATAGGCAACAGATCCAGCTATTTTTCCTACAACCCACCAGGCATTTGCTTATAATTTTCAAAATAACACTGTTTTATTAATTATAAAAATATTATGCAATTAATTGGTATCCTGCAACTTAAAGATCATAAAATTGTATAGGTTGGAAAAGAACTCTAACATCATCAAGTCTTAGAACTAGCCCAGCACTGCCAAGTGCTCTAAACCATGCTCCCAAGCATTACATCCACATGTCTTTGAAACACCTGCAGGGATGAGGACTCCACTGCTTCCCTGGGCAGCCTGTTCCAGTGGCTGACAACACTTTTTGTGAATCAATGTTTTGTAATATTCAATCTAACCTCCCCTGGCATAATTCAGGACATTTTCTCTTGTCTAATCACTTGTTACTTGGGAGAAGAAACGAGCACCCATCTGGCTACAACCTCCTTTCAGGTCTCCCCCCTCAAGTCTACAGGCTCAAGAACCCCAGTTCCCTCAGCCACTCCTCACAGGACTTGCTCTCTAGACCCTTCACCAGCTTTGTTTTTTTTTGGATGTACTCCAGCACGTCAATAGCTGTCCTTATAGCAAGGAGGCCCAAAACTGAACACAGGACTTGAGGTGCAGCCTTACCAGTGCCAGGTAGAGGGTGACAATCACTGCCCTAGTCCTGCTGGCCACACTAAGAAGCCAGGGTGCTGTTGGCCTTCTTGGCCAGCTGGGCTCATTGTGGCCTCATATTCAGCTGTGTGTTGACCAACACCCCCAGGTACTTTTGTGGCCAAGTAGCTTTCTAATCACTCTTCCCCAAGCCTGTAGCATTGCCTGGGGTTGTTGTGACCCAAATGCAGGATCTGCTAGTGAGACTTGTTGAACCACATACAGCTGACCTAATCCTATTAATCCAGCCTGTCCAGATCCCTCTGTAGAGCCTTCCTACCCTCAAGAGGCAGATCAACACTCTTGCCCAACTTGGTGTAGTTTGCAAACTTGCTGAGGGTGCAAGTGATGCCTTCTCCAAATCCCCGATGAAGATATTAGACAGAACTGGCCCCACTACCGAGACCTGGGGAATAGCAACTGTGACTGGTCACCAGATGGATTTAACTCCATTCACTAACATTTAAGTGTTTTCTTGTCCTTAATGAATATCATACAAAGTATTACAATTAATATTTTTAAAAGCTCTTACACTAATCTTTGTTAATCCATACAAATTCAACTTAAATTGGTGACAAAAGCTTCTGCTTTGAAGAAAACATCAAATAGTACAGCAATTAATATGTAAAATAAGACTATTACATTGGTTCAGTCTCTAGTTCCTACATTATTTATCACTTGTTATTGGAGCATATGAGCACACTGATCCATGCACATCAAAGTTCAGTGATTCCAGGTAAATACTACATGTGCAGGACTGAAGATCCATGTTAGCAATGCAAATACCCAGTACACACCCAAGTCCTGTGAACAAACTGTATTACCAGGAATTCTTTAAGTACACATTCAGCATTTCCATGCAGTTATAAGTAACTGCACACGTTCACATTTAAAATCCTGCACCATAACCATGTAAAACTCAAAGGTTATTAGCCCCAATGTCTAACCAATGGTACAAAGGAAGACCAGAAACACTCTGCATCCTCAGAGCCATACTCAATTACGAGGGCAGAGATACAGTGGCACACCAAGAGACAAAATTCAGTTTCTTCTTAAGAGGTGCATTCTCCAAAAATCCTTTCAATTTCTAATTTTGTTATGCACTAAATTGAGGTTGTGGCCTTGACTTATTTTTTTCTACCCCTTGGAGATTTCACCAGCCACTGGTATGATATTTGCAAAAAGCCATCTGCAGCATCAGGCAAGCCTCCCTATGATTCTTCTCCCTCTTGTATAACTATATTTACTATCTCACTAAATGAAATACACCTCTGCACAGCAGAGGTTTTCATGTTCCAGTTTGTGGGTAATATCTTTGGGGTCAGTAATCAATAAAAGTTTAAATGAAAACTATGAACTATGCTCCAGCTGCATTTAGATCTCCAACCAGTGGCATAACAGCACTTACATGCATGTTAGTATAAAATTCAGAAAATACTCCTCCCCTGCTCCCTCCCCTTCTAAAGCTGGACAGACATTTACATTTCAATTTCTGCTCACAAGTCTCATGAGTATATATTAGCTGCATGCACTGAGGATCAAAAACGTGGGCCTAGGAATTGATGCTGAAGGAGCTAATTACATTTGAGCCTTAACCATTGAACTGATCTACACAGAACTGTCTGGTTTTCATCATTATTTTAATGACAGGACAAGAAGTTTCATTTGAAATTCAGGTATTTGTAGGCATAAGATACTTGCTTAGGCTTACAGATATGCTATTACTTCATTACTGTGTTCACCATTTACACAGAGGCTCCCTCATATGTTTTGAAACCACCTCCTTGCCCTACATCAGTGTTACTGAATGCAAAACTACTCCTAAATACTGTTCAGTGTAAAGCAGAGAATGCAGACCTGTAGGTAAAAATTGTTCTGGTAACTATGCAGCAAAAAGGGACAAGCCACTGCCACCTGCTCTTCTGAACTACTGTAGTGAGCTTTTGTGATGGGGAAAAATTGGCTCAGGTGTAATAATGAAATTATTTGCAACACTTGGAACTAAGCACAACAAAGCACTTCTAATCTCCAAGATGTGTTTTATTAGTACATAAACTACAACAAAATCCACTTCTGGCAGGGAAAATAAATGTATGAAAGATGTAAAGGTTTAGTAACAATTAATTCAGTGCCCACTGAGCTGTGGCTTATGGGTTCATACCTCCAGTGATGCTCAAGTTCAGCAGCTTTNCTCAAACCTACTCAAAATAGGTATGAATGCTATATGAAGTCTCTACCTATAATCCTAAGTCACAAAGGAAACAAATGCTAGTCTGATTAAGTGGTAAGTGACTACAGATGCTAGGATCTCTCTACAGTCAATGGAGAGAGATGAACACATTTAGTTACCTTTCAGAAGAACATCTCTCCTCCCATCAGTTGTGGGAATAAACCTAGTAAAAATCAGCATAAGAACAGAATTTCATCTATATATATTTCCCTCTCACCAGTAAAAGCTGCTTTGCAAACATCATTTAAAGAGGCTAGATTAAGTAGCTGACAAGCTTTGATTTTATTTTAAATTCCACAGTCATGGCAACTTTAAGAAACTAAAAAAACAGTATGTAGTAAAAACACAGAAAGAAGTGACCAATATAAGCATTGCTTTTTCCTCACAGGCAATTCATACATGCATAACTGTGGGAATAGCAAGGAGACCTCAGAGGTAATGGAGCCTCTGGAAGCCTTCAGAGTTGGTGGCATATTAATATAATAAATTGATATTGGTATCATAAATTGACATCCTCTCAATTTTGGTATTCTTGGTTTTACATGCAAACAAACTGAATGCTGTAAATACTTCAGTGCACCAAATGTAGGATTACACATGTGATTAGAGCACTCATAACTTTAGGCAATCAGACTGCATGTGTATTCCCACAATGCAGAGCAAGTTGCAACAGGAAAACCAAGTCCAAACACCACAACTATTCCAACAGATAATTTTCAAGATCATTTCCTCCAGGAAATTCCAGCAACATAAAAAAACAAGTCTGTTGAAGACTACAATGTAAAAGCAGTATTTTTCATTTTAGTATAAAAGCAAAAGACTTTAAAATACTTTGTTTCCTGAAGTTCCATGCTGTGTAAAACAATTATCACATCTCTCAGTTAATAAAATAACACAAGGATTGGGAAAACTAATGAATGTTTTTAGCATACAAGAGACTAAATAAATTTGCATAGGGTTTTAACAGCCAATCTATACTTATCCCCATAGACTTAAATACTAACTGTAAAAGTAGTAACATTTACACAGTAATAACTGTGTTACATCCTGAACCGCTTCTCATATGATCTGGTAAATCCTTTAACTGAGCAAAGGCCTGAAGCTAAATTGGAGCAGGCTGGAAAAAAACACTCTAATCACAGAGAAAAAGACTGGTCATCCAGGGCAATGCCAAGGTCACCCATGGACAACATAACACATTACACATAATCCAGTTACAAGAAATCAGGCCTCCACTTCAATAAAAAACTTGGATTGTCGGTGCTTCAGGTCGTTTATTCCCCTAAGCACTGCAGAGTTCAGACTCATTGGGCTGTATTGAGCTATTCATCTAATCTTTTATGATGGGGAAGGAGAAAGCAATGAAAACCAGAAAGTTCACCCAGTATTCTATACTGTTCACAATCAAAGACAGAGCATAGGTGAGTTCAGTCCAGCATCTATAACACTGTCATGACAGATGAAAACTTATATGCCCTCCCTGAAATGGGGAGGGCAAGTATTTCATTAAAATCCTTATTCAGCTTTTGTGACTAAACACATAAATAAAATTCAAATTACTTTTCATGTTCCCTTCATATTTGGGTCATGCAACTTCCCCTTCCTGGCAACCTCTGCTCCACTGTGTCTAAAACTAATAATTTTACTGCAAGCAGGAGAACAGGGAGCTAGCTTCTTAGTCTTATAACCAGTCTTATTTCTGCAGGCTGGGACATAATTTAACTAAGAACTTACTGCTTTGACACCCAAATACACACAAGTGTAAAAATCTGGCTCAGCAGTCAATGCAAAAAATTACAAACATCAGTTTAGAAATAACTATTATATGGAAGAATTTCCCACTATATCGTATGATTTGTGCTATAAGCACAATAATTTGGGGCAGAAAAGATGAGCTTCATATGCTGTCCTGTAGGATTCTGCCCACCTTGCATCAGAGCCAAGCATAATTAAAGCATCTGCTGAAATCTTTGGCCTCATTTTCCTCCACATGACAACTGAGCCTTCACAAGAATTAGTATTAAGAACTCAATCATTTGGCTAAATACTAATAGAAGTATTACCTAGGAACTGAATCATCAATTAATACTCCAAAAGAGCTATTTCTAAAGGGATGGGTGGGGAAACAACTGTAGCTAATATTAACCTTTTTTTCTTTTCATGCTAAAACAGTAGTTAGATTTTTGTTGCTCTTTCTCATGAGACCAATGTAAATAGATAGATGGAAAAAGAAAAGCTTGAATACTGTTAATCTCCATGCTAATTATAAGGATTCTGTGGTTTCATAGGTGAATTACATTTTCACATAAACCCACTTAGCATATACCACTTTTATTTATTATCAAACACTGTAAGAGCAAAATCAAGCATTAGACAATAAAGTAAATCAAGACAGTATTCGTAAGAACACTGGCAACTTCCAACACTGGAAGGACCCATGACTGAAAGTAAAAAAGTATCACTTGCATTTTAACTATAGACTAAAATCTTAAGATGTTTCTTAAAAATATTCAAGAGCATTTATTTTCCATTTTTAAAAACGGATAAAACATTTCAGTCTGAGAAATAGACTCAGTCCACTGTCAGTAACAAATATTCCTATAATTGTTAGGAATAGCAAGACATAAACTAGATATTTACCATAAAAGTCCTGTTTCTGCAGACATCTAACCAAAAATCATTAGCATCATAACCAATATTTAAGATACCTATGCCATATGGACAGATTTATCACTTGAAATAAATAATACCATGATCTGATCTCAAAGACAGACACCTATCCTGTTCAGCACTTCATTTCATTACCTAGAGAATAACTAAGTGCTGGCAAATCCAACAAGCATTAGAGTATCTTAAGAATCAGGAACAAAACATTGAACCCAGCACACCTTACAACAGAACAAAATTGTTCACTTGAGAGTACAAAATTTATTCTATAGCCTCTGTACAAGCCTCATGTGCTTAAAGCCAGATAATTATATAAAACAACATTACATTTATTTAAAGTTAAGATTAAAGCTAAACACTGTCTACAGATCTGACAATCGAACATTGCTACCTAATTTTAAACAGACAGCTTTGAGAGTTATAACAAAACAAGTTTCAGCACTGCCATATAGAATTGCCTATCTGGAGGGTCTAAATAATTGAAGAGCTAGTGCAAAACTGGAAAGATCCTGCTTTTTACTAAGTAACTACAGCAGATATTCTTTTTCCAATACTTTATGAGACCTACAAAATCTCAAAAATGGGATAGTCTCTCATTTAAAGAGATTTTACAAACTCTTTTCCAAGCTATTACAAAACACATTTAGAGCTTGCAACAGGGCTTACCACTGTGCTGTGACACTGTAAGCATTGCTAATTCACTAACCTTGAAAGAAAGTGGAAGAGGCCTTTTATAATTTCTCAGCCTTTTCCTAATTTCAACCTAAAAAGGGCTGGTTTTCAATTAAACAAAGAGGTCTTTGTCATAATTTCTAATAGATATTGAAAAAAATATCTTGAGTGCAAGCACTATGCTTAGAAAAAGAATGATTGTGTACATACCCCATTATTACATACAAGAATAAAACTGTAGTCATGATACCTTTATGCCAGGTGGGGAGTGCTGCTTCCTTATAAATTCCCCTAGGATGAGCAAACACAAGCACAGGCTATATTGGAAATGCATGACTTCATCTTGCTTCCTTTGAAGTTAAATGAAATTCTGCTATTGTTTTTAATGGCAGCACAGTTTGTTCCCCATTTAAGACTTTGCCCTACACTCACACTTCGATGACACTCAACAAGTAAGTGTAAATACTGAACCCCCCCCGCCCCAAAAACATTCTCCCACCAAAACCCAAGCCACAGGATTACATTTGCATCTAGCACATATCAGTCCATCTTCATTACATTGCAATTAGCAAGCAGAGAATCTAGGACACATTTTACTTTTACTTAACATTTGAACAGACTAAAGAAGAATAAAATCTGATTGACTTCTCATTTTTACATGCTTCATTTTTGCATGGAGACAAAAGTCACAATTATTAAAGTGTAATTAGTTTCTTTCAATCTCCAGCTTTCTCCTAATAACAGTTTTCTATAAAGCCAAAAAACCCTTTTACTTTATAAGAATATAATAAACTAATTTCTGAAGTTTATAAAGATCTTTGCTGTTCCAAGGAAAGTAAGATAAGCAAGTCATTCAGGTGCAAGAACTACCTCAGGATCCATGGTCTCATTTGTGTAGGAAGCATTAGGGAGCAGCAAGAGCTGGCTGCTGCCTATGGGTCAAGGAGCCAAGGAGAGTAACATAGCCCCACCAGACCTGGGCAAGGCAAGCAGGGCAGACCCAGGTAACAGCCAAGTTCATCCAAGAGTTCAGCTCAACACACAACTCTGTGGTATAAGGTCAAGCCAAGAATGGAAGCCAAGATCCAGCTCAAGAGAGGCAGGCACAGCCCAGCAATTGCTTGCCATAGCGGCAAGGCGGATTTAAAGTCAGGCCAGGAGTTGGGAATCAGACACACCTACAGCCAGATACAAGCATGGTTACAGCTGAACTAAAGACTCCCACACACACCTACAGGTCAGGAAGGGACTAAAGATCCCCCAGGCTGAACTGAAATAGGCTCAGGGGAGAGTGCAAGAGAAGGCCTCAGGTGAGTCTGGTCAGGGCCATTAAAGTCTATTAGTGCCCTCAGGTCTGTCAGGAAGAGATATGTTTTCATTTTCAAGCAGAAGCTGAACCAGATAATAGTTTTCCCTTGGGGAAAGAAAAAAAAAAGCAGCAGTAGAAGATTTCAAAAGAAATGTCTTTCTTTACAAAGCCTTATAACTTCCACCACAATGGTTTTTTGTCAATGAACAATATAGGTACCTAGTTTTTATGGCCTGCGGGTTACGCAAGAGAACTATGTTATAGTAAGAATTGTTATGAAGGCCGATCCAAGAGTGTTGTCAAAATTAAAAGAATAGAAGCGATTTCTGTGCAGGATTTTTAAAAGTTAGAAATGTTGGACTTGATCCTAAGAGATGCTGACTGTTTCTTGGGAGGTTGAAAGCCTTTAACTTCCATCACCACCCTCCCTGTGCTACCATCTCAGTCCATGGGCTCTTGAAGTTTCCAGACATCTGTGAATCAGACAGGAACTGAACTAGGGCATAATATTTTTTGTAAATGTCTTAATGCTTTGATTTAATTCATTCACACAGAGTTACAAGAGTGCCTCAAGAAACTATGGAGACATTTAGGTGTCTTCCTGCAGATAAGTATTTGTGCATCAGAGTATCTAGGTTTTCTGGCCCAGGAGTCGAAAGCAGCTGTTTTGTCCTATTAGTTTCAGAAGCTGGCCAAAACTGCCGGAGACTAACTAGACAAATGAGTAGTTTTAGCACAATTTTTTGTCTGCATCATGGCTGTAAAGTTTATTACATAACCACATATGTGCCTAACAAATACAGCAGATTAAAGAACATTATTAAATATACAGGAGAAAAGGTTTTATTTCTAGCTACCCTTTATTGAAAAAAAGTCAAAACAACAAAATCTGCCCAACTCTTGTTATAAAGCATTGCTAAAAATGTTTTATTTTGGTTTTCAAATGGGGAAAGTTGTACTTGGCTAATGAATACCCATTTAAAACAGCAACATTTCTGTCCATAAAAAGTGCACATACAAATATCATCACATTTTTTGGTGAAAGTTCTTTCTTACCCATTCCTGTGTCTCTGAGAATAGTAGAATGGGAATCTGACATAGCAGCTTTCTTTGACAGCCCATTTGCTTTAGACATGAAGCTGGACTAATCAGACAAGTTTTGAGGGCTTTCCCTACTGCTGAAAATGAGGTTATAAAGTTGTTAAAGGATTTTCTGAAACTTAATTCATTGCCTGTGGGATTATTAATTTATTTTTAAATGTATTTTTCATATATTGTAGTATTCCAAGTTGTGCTTTCCCTCTCTTAAGTGTTTGTTATCTTATGACACTCAGTTCCCCAGGGCTATACTGCTCACATATAAAATTTTTGGCTTGTTTTTTTTAGTTCCTGGGGAAGCTCTAACAATATGTTGTAAAAATTTATGATTAGGTAGTGCTCTGTTTTTCTGTTTGTCTCTTCACTGGTAGAAAGGGCTTGATTCTCTCCTCAGTTCTTACTTGGAATATTTAAAATCAAGAATTGCCTTCCAACTCCTAACATTCTGTGATTATGTGACAATTGGTGCTCAATTCTAATCTCACATGCATCGATCCAACCTATGTGTTCTACTTGGGTTAATGGGCAAGTAACAATAGTAATGGGAGGGCATATAAGATGTCAGAAGACGGCAAATACATCTCTTTAAGACTGATCTGGGGGCAGTATATGGAGCTTTCTCCACGAGTGTTCCTGATGTACTTTAGAGTATTTAGGGCTCATAACTGTATTTTTTTTTTTTGCTACAGGTCCCACAGGGCACACTACAAATGTTGCCACACATTGCAGAATCAAATTTTGCAATTTCCTGCACTTATTTCAGAACAAATACCAGAAGGCCTGGCATGGGCTTCCAGAGATGGCACCCTCACTTCTCAGCCAGTCTGAGCACTGCCAAGCTTCTAAGAGCCCAAACTTACTGACCTCCTACAACCAAGAGGACAGTTTTGGATGCCACCACTCTTAAAATTGCACCACACCTGATGTCACCTGAATTCTGTCAGGGCCACAGGCTCACTGTGATGCCTTGCCTAGTAGATGTTCACCTCAGGCTTCTCCCTCAGGCACAGGGGAGCTGTGAGGGAAATGGGTAGTACTTAGGTGAAAAAGGAGAGCTCAGGGTTGTAGACAAAAAGCTACAATAAAGCACACTCAGGGACAGAAAAGCTCTGTGCGATGAAGAACTGGCAGCAAAGCCTCTGAGTGGAGTGCAGCAGCCCATCCAACAGCACCGCCGAGCCGCTACACACTAATCGCATTTGCCCTCGCCACACTCAAGATGGCGGCCGCTACCACCCCAACCCCGCCACACTCTTCTCGCTTTCGATTGGCGAACAGCGCTGGCAGTCTGTGATACCAGCCAATCAGGCCGCTCGCTGTGGCCACCAAGGCGGTGCTGCGGCCTGGTCCTGGTGCAGGGTGTTTTCCGGGCTGTCGCAAGAAGCGAGACGTGGGATGAGTCGCCTGAGCCCGTGTCTGAGCCCACGGCCCTTCCTACGTGGGCCCTGGGCAGCGCCGTGGGGGTCACGTTGCGTCTCAGTGGCAGCCGGCCTGCGCCGGGGTTCGGCGAGCTGCAGCTCCGCCTCTGTCGCGGGCATGGAGGAGCTGCTGAGTCGCTCCGTACCGCCGCTGCCGCCCTACGAGACCAAGGAGAAAGCGCCGCCTCCGGCGGAGTTGCGCAGCGCGGAGTTCGTGCGGTACTACCGCGGCCTGGAGGCCGGGCCGCCCAGGGCCGAGCTCCTCACCCGCTTGGCCCGTGACTTCGGCGTGGACCATGGCCGGGTGGCGGAGTTCAGCGCCAAGGTGCTGCAGGCCCGGGAGCAGCAGAGGGAGCTGGGGGCTCTGCTGCAGGCCGAGGACCGGCTCCGATACTACCTCAACCCCCAGTACCGGGGTCTCTTCCAGCACCTGGGCCGCCTCGAGGGTGGGCTGCGCTTTCTGGTGGAGCTGAGGGGTGACCTGGTGGAGGGGCTGGCGACCAAGGCGGTTGATGGGCCTCATGTCAAGGTGAGGGCTGGGCTGGGGGTGGGTGGCTCTTCAAGGGAGTTGGGGCGAGGCTGGAGGGACTGAGTGGCTTGGGACTTCCTGCTCATAGAGCCAGCACGTTGGGCTTAAGTGTCCTGTGATCCTGATTCACTTGGAGTCTTCGTTGTGTGACAGAAGCAAAGCCCCTTCCCACAGATCATGGCACCGTGAAGCTGACTGTGCTGACGGAGCTTGGGAGGGCTGTGGCCTGTGGTGTGAAGTAATGGGCTTTCCAAAGTGAGGTGGCAGCAGGAGGCTGGGCTGTGGGCTGAGGAGGCTGGCGTTAGAGCAGCGGAGGAGGTGCCACACAGATGCAGCATGGCATCATACAGTTGACGCTGCGTCAGGAACTCACTGCAGGAGTGTAGTGGCGCGACTTCTGAGTCCGTTATAGGGCCACCTGTGGCACAGCAGCAGTGTTGTGGCAGTTAGAACTTCAACAGGAGAAAGGGTTTGTTGTGATTTGGCTCAGTAATATGTAGAGAATAGGTGAGGTGGAACATCTCCAGCAGTTAGATGGTGCCGCAAGGTGGCGTGGGTGTGGAGGAGGTAATGATATAGCAGATGACAGTGGCAGGAGGTGATGTGACTGCCTGGAAGGCAGTGAAAATGGCAAGTTGGTCATATGCACTGACCATAACTTGTTTGTTGATAATCAGATACAAAATAAGTTTGACAAGAAAAGGATGTTTTCAGTGCTGTCAGTTAACTGGTTATCACATAATGACATTGGTAAAATTCCACATCCATTTGGATCATCTTAACTAAAACCAGACTGAATGTGTGAACTTAGCAGGATAGAAAGGTATAAAACAGTTGAATGTACATTGGTAATACAATATGTTCAGAAACATACTAAACCCATTTGAAAGTAGAAAAATACTGTCTGCAAAACAAGCTTCAATAAAAAGCTTTCATAAAAAGCTTTCATGGCTGTTCATAATCATTCTGTTATGTCTTCTCAGGATATTTTTTTATGTTTGGGTTCATCCTGTGACTTGGCTTAGTTCTGCATATCTGTAATCTTCTTGCACTTGTTGATCAGTTCTATTTTTCAAATGTGATATATTCTAAAAGTGAGAGTTGGTGGTAAACTACATAAATCAGGAAAGATTAAGCTAGAACTAGTTTTCATTGTTGTTTTGGTTTTTGGGGTTTTTTTTTGGGTTTTTTGTGACTGTCTTGACTGTAAGAATTTACCTTGGATACTGCTTCTTTTCAGTTTCAGTTTGATTTAGGTCATTCTCTGCTGTTTTCCACAGCAACCAAGTGCTAGAACTTTGCTATTCCACTGTTCTTGCTGGTGTGCGTGGGAAAGGGGTAATGTCTTGCTTCTGATTTAAGTGTCTTGCTAGGCCTTTAGAATCTATTTGCAGCTATTGCAAGTGAGTGTTGGAACAACTAAGAGCACCCAACCTGCAGGAAGTCTGGACAGTCTCTGCATTGGAGCTGGTGCAAGGGGTTTGGAAGGAAGTGGTGTGAGGGCATATGCATTTATTAATTTTCCTTATGCCATGGGTGTGAGGTACTGTGTCACCTGTTTTGAACCTAAAAACCAAGAAAAGAGAAAAATAATAGGGCAGATATTAAGGGTGTAGATTTGGTGGTGAGGAGAGTTTGTTGGAAGTTTTTATTTACCTGTTTAAGAAATTAAGTCTTGATTAGAGAACTCATCCTGGAATATAATACGTGTTTTGGGATCTTGTATAGGACAATTTCTGAGTGGTTCTTTGCTAGTTTCTATAACTTCAGGAAAGAGGCAAAAAGGGTACAGAAGACCTCTGGAACTGAGGGTAGGTCTTAATATCTCAGTACTCGTGCATATGATGCATTCTTGTCTGCCTGAACTCCTTAAGGTATTATTTTAAAACAAGGAGATGCAAATTACCTGATATTGTTTCTCACTGCTTTCACTGTTCATGAATCATTAGAAAAATAGATGATATGCAGCACACTGGTGCAGTATTGCCTTCAGTTACTTCCAAGTATACACATCTTCATAATGCCCTCAGTTGTCTTTCATAAATCACCTCTTAAGTTGAATTCATATTTAAAGTATATAAAGAGATGTAAACACCTAACTTACTCTGGCTTTATGACGTGCCTAGCTGCAGTGCAGGCCAAACTATGTCTCATTGTTAGACTTGTAAAGATTCTGAACATTGAAGTCACTGAACTGTTTTATCAGCATCCATTAAATCAGAAGTCTCAGTGCCGACCTGTCAGGATCCGCTGTAAAGCGAATTGAGTTGAAAAAGCTGACTTATAAGAAATTGAGAAGAATGGTGACTACTTTACTGGAAGAAATCTGTAGATTTGGAACATAAACCCTGAACAATGCATTGGAAATACTTAAAATGATGGATTGTGCAAAGAGAAGGAACATGCTGCAAATAAGGTTTACTTTATATTTAACTTATTAGAAGGCAGAATTGTCATCTAGAGCAAGACAGAAAAATTATAGGTATCCTCAGTGACAAGTTGTTATCCACAGAAAGACATTTACTATGACATGTAAAAGACAATGAATACTCTTTACACAAGTTTCTTGATTATCAGATGGCAAAATTTTAGTGACAAACTTTATTTGTGAAGCTAAACAGCCTTTTTTTTTTTCAGAAGAGTCCACCAAAAAATACAATTAAGAGAATTTTTTCTTCATAGTCAGTCCCAATAGTCAGTTTTCTATGAAATACATGACTCAATTACTATCAAAAGCCCCATAACATTAAGACTTAAATTTCATTAAATTAACATTTAAAAAGAAACAAAACAGCACTGACATGTAATACATTGTTTGAAAAGTTAAATTACACTAAAGCAGAACCTACTTCTTTTTTATGATGATGTTTTATTTTTCTTCTCTTATGTTCTATTCATGTGTTCCATTCCTTCCACCAAAGGACACAGACATTTTCCAGTGTGTTTATAAATGAGTTGATTTCCAATGAACCTTTGCAGTGCACAGAGTGAAATTTGCTGAAACCCTGTTTTTCTGGGTGTTCTTCCTCTTACTGCTCCAGAACCCTCTCAGATGCAGTACTTCATTTTGTGTGCCAGCATTTTCCTCTGGAAAGTTTTTTTTAACATTTTGTTTGCTTACCAAGTTTCAGCATTTGAAATACGGACTCTGGTGAAAAAATTCACAGCATTATTATTTCAGGTAGCAAATCATTCAACTGTTGCTTTTAAAATACACTTCATCTTTCCATATAATTTATCGAAAGTCAGTGGAAGGTTCAAATTGCTGGCAAAAGATAATGAAAAAGATAGCATTTTTGTCAAATTGATTTATAAATAAACCTGCTTCCATAATTAAGCAGTAGTTGGAGTGTATCTGCAATGTTGTGCTTGTCCTAGTCTACTAGAAAAAAAGAAATATCATAATTGGTTTGGGGTATTTCCCCCCTTGTAGCAGCCACTCCTAAACATAAGGACCTAATGTTAGACTTTTCCTTAAAATAATTTTTTAAACTTAAAGCTCTCTCACAGATTTCAACACTGACCTCCTTATAATCAAGGAAAATTGTTTTAAATTTTAGTAGAGGATTTGGAAATGCTGGAACAAGCTTTAAGTGGGGATATTTTGTGCATATGCCGTGTATGGCTTTTTGGGAAGGGGAAGTATTTGTGGTGATAGATAACTTACCTACATACATCCTTGGAAGGTTGCATTTATTTCAACCAGTTGTACTGCCTTGAAAGATCTGTGGTCTCATTGATGAGGCATTGTCAGTGTCATTGTCTGTTCACTCAGGTGAGATGTACATGTGGAGAATCTAAATATTGAAACATTTTGCTTTAAAGATATCGAAAGTCCTTAACTAGAGAAACAACAGCAAGTGAAAAGTTTTCCTATGAAAGTGTTTGGCATTTACTTATCAGAAGTCCTGCTTAGCCATTTCATTATTGTAGATTAATTCCAGCATACATAAAGACAAATGTGCAAGAAGAACTGTGTAAATTCTGTGTGTTTTTTATCTGCTCTGACAAGGAAATGTGGAAGTAAAATTAAATGGATGTTCCTGATGCTGGAGAGAATTACAGAATGCATTATGTGGCCTACTGGGATTTTGGTTTTGCCCAAACTGTCTCAAATATTTCTTAGGCAGTCCTTAGCTTTTACTTTGCATTTTGAAAGACCTATTAAAACAAGGATTACCCACTGCTGTGTTGTGTTTTTTTGTTTCCTCTAAACATATCAGCACAGAAGCAGACTGTTAGATGCTAGTTGATGGAACATATCTCTTTTGTGTTTGTTCAGTAGTTTACAGGAAAGTAACACAGGTGATTAAGTCACTTGGAAATGCTTTTACTTATTGTCTAAATGACTAAAACAGGGGGAAAGTTTTTTTTTTCTTTGTTTTTGTTTATTTTTGGGATTTTTGTTAAATAGAATAAGAAATTAAACAAACACAAGAGCCAGGGAAGTTTTTAGTATTACCAGTTCCACTGCAGAATTTACTGCTGGCAATAAAAAAAGGCAGGAAAACATTCCCCTTTTATTTTGGTCACACTATTGAGTCTCATTTTGCTGATGGGTATATTTTTCAGTATCTCACCATGAGTTTTCCATATCTATATTTTGATGCTAATTTGCAAAAAACCCCAAAGGCATTTTTGAACACGTGGCTGTATCAGAGCATGTCTCTAAGTCAGAATGCCCAAGTGAGCGATATCAGGTTAAAAACTTCAAATTTTCCAAAGCCAGGGAAAACTTGACTCTTTTGGGGCTGGCAGAATAATTCTCTTGTAGCCCTGTCAGAAAGCTAACCAGCAACAAACAATAACTGAGCCATCTGTTTGATATGCATGGAGTGTTACTGCTGTTTCATATTGTGTTTATATGTAAATATCGGCATATGAATTTTAATTGTAAAGGGTATTTAGTTTTTTAGTAGTTTGAGATGTAAATTGAAATAGTTCCCTCATCAGAGAGGCATTTTTTTTCTTTAAAATAAATAATTTGTTTATCATAATAGTTTTCACATTTGTTGCCCAATAAATAACAGGCTGATGTGAAGATCAAAAAGTCTTGTAACAGGAATATGGAATGAAAAAAAAAAACCCCACAATTTATTATATTTGGCTGATAGAAACTGATGTATAACTGGTAATTATAAACACTAATCCAAGTAAAATTGAAATGCTCAATAATAAATGTGTTTTTTTTCTTTTTAATGGAATATTGGTGTAATTTTATGACTAGAAAGGCCTCTGAAATAAAAATAAGAATTTATTTATTACTATATTTACAAAATAAGAGAAATTAACTGGAGACTTGTTGGAGGCAAGTCTTTCAGAAATTTAGCATAGACTATGATATGAAACACAACTCAGAATTTTGCTCAAATGACTTAAGTGAAACACAGTTTTGGATAGGATAGAGTGTTTTGTGTCTTTCTGTACTAAGATTTGTCAACATACATAGTTGCAGTTGGACTTAATCAACATAGGTCTCTTCCAGCTGGAACTGCTCTAATTCTCTGACCTGAATGCTGCCATGTTGTTTTATAAAGAATTAATATTTAAAACTGACAGATCATTTGAATTGAGTTGTAATTCTCTATAAACAGCATTCCTTTCTTCCAAAAGCATTACTGAAAACACATCTGCTTCACTTTTTTTTTTGGTTGCAAATGCAGTGCTTTTATACAGCTGTGTCTTGGACCTTAAATAGTTCTGCATCTTGAAAAGCAGCCTGCAGTTCAGTTGGGCATCAGTACATCCCGTGGTATGGAACATAGACCTGGGGGGGATTGAGAGAAGCAGAACTCATCCAATTCCTGTTTTCCACTTCTCCTAGTATCTGTATAGTGTAACTGGCTTTCTCCCAAGTCACTCATCGCCATCTGAGCCATGTTATTGCCAGTAGATGCAGAGCAGCGTGTTCAAAATAATGAGCAGCAGGAGTGCAGCCATCAGCAGTTTTCCCTCCTAGCTGCTAGACTGGAGCTTGAAATGGTGTTCCAGAAAGCAGATGGATGACAAGAGAGCCATAGGAATCTGTTAGTTTGACCCCAGATCTGACAACTCTAGCTTATTTTTCTGGCTTATAGTGTGCCTTTAAAAAAAAAGAAAACAAAGCAAGCACTCCTGAAATAGCTGGAGACATTCACTACACTAAGGGATATTTAACCAAAATGATTTATGGTTGTTTTCTAAAAACTTCAGAGCTGTGCAGAAAGAAGGATTCGTAAAGCAAGTACCTTAAAGCCAGAAGAAACAAAACAATCAGAATATATTTGTTTAGGACACTTATACCTCTACAGTTCAAGATGAAAATTGCATTGGAAAAAAAAATACAGGCAAATCTGTATATGAGAATGTACTTGAACTGAAATTCAGCCTTTTTTTCTGGTAAAACCGCTGCTGATGCCTTTCTGAGGCTGGAGGCCAGCACCTGCTCCTGTACTTCCCAGGAGCTGGAATTCCTGCATGATTTAGCCATGCCAGAAAGAGCCCTTTTTTGTAACTGCTGTTGTGCAGACAGTTCTGGGCTCTTCTGAGTACCTGTTTTACCTGCTGCTTTCTCGTTAATCCCCCAGCACAGAAGCACCAGCAGAAACTGTGTGGCCTGTGCAGGTTGCAGCTACTCTAAATGCAGTTGAGCAATGCATGTTCAGCGTGCATCAACTGTTGAGGTGCCCCAAACCAACAGTAATTAGGCATTTTTCACAGTAATGTCATATTACAGAACTAGTCTGCTCTTTTGAGGTAGTAAGTGCAGCATATGTGTCTGGCAAGCCCTCCAGGTCATCAGACTTGCTACAAATGTGCAGCAGATCCATTGATTACACAGTGTACTCCATACATCCCTCCTAACTATCCTAGTTGCAGTGTTTTTGCATAGCTAATCTGATCCTTTTTTATGCCATCTATTCCTCCCCCTGCACCACCTACTCCTGTGTAGTATAGTGTTACCTTGAGACAGAGAGGGCTGGGGCATTTTAATCAAAGCCTCAGTGAAAAATTGTGGAGATTGTCCATTCCTAGGGTGGGTTTTGTTCAGTGTGGTCCCTCAGTTCTCTGTTCTTCACTGGTACTCGTTGAAGGTAATCACATAGGTGTATTTTTTTCTAGACATTTCTCTTTATGCTGGTGCTATGCATTATGTGCCATCTGTTTTCCAGAGGAGATTGCTTATCCTATAAATACTTACAGTGGAATTCTTTAATTATTATTTCCATTTCATATTCATTTAACAACTTTTTATTTTTTAACAAGCATATGCAGGCTTTGTTCAGCCTTGTGCTACAAGAGCAGGTAGAAGTAGATAGATAGCAGGTAGATTCTATAAGTACAATTTGGCAGAAGATGGTCAGCATGGTTTATTATATAACTGAAAGAGCTGCAGAGAAAAAATAACCAAAACTTAATTTACAAATCTTGAAAGACTCGATCTCATAGAAGAGTTCATGGATACTCCCTGTATTGAGAACAATGCAGTTGACATTTTCATTATTAGAAGTATATGTCAATTTATGCTTCAGTAAGTAAGCTTTTCTTATGTATTGAAGGATGCTACTGGAAAAATGCAAAGATAGCATAAAATTTTTATGTATGAGAGAACTTGTTCTGTGCAGGCCAATGGCTGTTTTCTTCTAGATCATCTGCAGTGTAGCCATTTCTGTGTAAACAAAGATAGATGCCAAAGAAAAGCCTATATATTTTACTAACACAACTTTGTTAGTGTGGAAGGGAGTGGGTGTGAAAAAGGGAAACTGAAAGAATAATTGGCTCTGCCCTTCAGGTACAGAAAAGAGCTGGGATTTGTTACACATTTACTGTGCAGATTCCGTGACTGTGTTCATTGCCATCAACTTTAGGAGCTTTTATGGAGGGAGTTAGTTTAATTCTAAGTTTGGGTGGATTGATGTAGGTTGAAGTACGTGACTGCAATTGGTTGCAAGTGTACTTAGGGTTTGAGAGAGGAAAACTGGCCTTTTTTCAATCTTGGAAAATCAGGGTTATCTTTCCTCACATTCCTATGTTCTACCTAGTTTATTTAGCAGCTCCTTTCTTCTGTGTGCAGGAAATGAATGGGGTTCTGAAGAACATGCTCTCCGAGTGGTTCTCCACAGGATTCCTAAACTTGGAACGGGTCACTTGGCAATCACCTTGTGAAGTACTCCAGAAAATTAGTGAGTAAGTAAGTGCTAGAAGTTGACAAAGCTTGGGGATGAAAGGCTTGTGGTTGCACAGATTCACTGTTTTCAAGATGCTGTTTTTCAGTGCTGAGCCATAGGCAAAGTATAATTAAGTAATAGTTGCATTTAACATACTAAAGGGCACACTTGAAAAACCAAATTAAGTAAATGGTGAAGGGAATCATTTGTCCCATAATTTGATCCTTTAGCTCACCTAATGGCTTGTAGACTGTGCCTTTTCTTCAAGCCTTCTCAGTTAGTCTTCCATGTTCCCAGAGGTGCTGCTGTTACTTCCACAAAGCCAGGCTCTTGCAACACTGCCTTCTTGCTCTCCCTTTCCTCCCACAGGTACTGCAGCTGCCTCTGTCACCGCTGCCACTTTCTCCCCTCAGTATATACCAACAGTGTTGGTGGCCAATCAGTGTTGAAGTGTCCAACACTTATAATGATTTACTTCTAATGTAGTGAGGGCACAGAATCACTTGTAAATAATATGTGAGGAGAGCACTTTGGGTTTTTTAAACTTTCCTTAAAATCTACAGCATTTATTCCTGAATTTCTGTCAAACAGTGTTGTTGTGATGGTGGTGAAAATGACCAAATCAAAGTTATGTTGGGTGTCATTTTGTTATCTAAAAAAATTGAGGAGCACTGTTCTCCAAAGAATTTTGGAAATACATAACTTAAATGTCAATGAGGCAAAGAGATCTTAGACAAGCTAGATATTAAAAATAAAAGTAATTATTAATATTTGATTATTCTCCAGGGTATTTTGGCAAACACAGTAGACTTCCAGTATGTAATAGAGAAAAGGATATTCTGAATAACTGGTTGAAGACATGACTGGGAATCCTAACAGACTCTTCAGAGCTTGGGAAAACTAATTCCACAGAGGTGTGCTCAGGCTCATTCAGTGACTTAATCATCTCACTTGGATATCCTAAACTGAATGGGAAGAGAAAGTGAAATCTCAGGTGTAATAAGCACATCCCAGAGGAAACCAGAAAAGGGGGCATGTGATACACCTTTACAATCTACTTTGTCAGTTTGCTGATGAATTTTACTTTTCACATACAGCCAGTTTCATTTTTACTGGAGTTTTGTCACTGTCATCAATGGGAAAGTATAGAAGCTTGTAGGGTTGGCAGCTGACTTTTGTTTTTAAATGAAAAAAATCCATAATTTTAATTTATTTTTTTTAATTTTCTCATTGAGTTCTGAAGCTGTGCATCCTGTTAGAAACTGGGTTGATATGAAGCGTCGAGTTGGGTCATATAGAAGATGCTACTTTTTTTCTCACTGTGCAATCCCTGGAGAACCATTGATAGTGTTGCATGTTGCACTAACCAGTGATATCTCCAGCAGCATCCAGGTACTGTTACTGATGCATGTAGTACTTGGCAAATTGCTCATATAGCAATGTATACTTTTAAAATCTGTAATTCCCTGTAATTTGAGAATTTTTATTTTTTTTTAAAGAATCAGAACTTTAAAAGTGATATTCTGTATATCTGCTCTCATATATAAGTTGAAATCTTGGTGTTTTGGTCAAGTGCAAGAAGAGTAAGACAAAATGAGAAATACATAAGGAAAGATAAGATGATTAAAACTTGTAAGTAGTTGCTATTATTTCTGAAAATTTTAAACTACATTACAATTATTTCCTGCATTTGCTAATAGTTAAGTAGCTCTTTTTACTTTTTGATTAGATTTTTGTTATTTCTCACAGAGGTTAATAAATAAAACAGTAGGGAAAAGTGATAACACATTTGAAAGATAAAAAGAAAGTTTAAATTCTTATTTCCCTAGGCCATAGTGAAAGAAGTGCCCCCTTTGGAAACAGAAGATACAGCCAAAATTACAACAGCAATTTTCTACTCAATCAGTTTGACTCAGCAGGGACTGCAAGGTGTGGAACTTGGGACTTACCTCATCAAACGGGTTGTAAAAGAGCTGCAGGTAGGTGTACTTGGGGTGTAGTTAAGGTGTTGTTTGGCCAGTGTGCTCCAGTTAGGCTGCTCTGTCAGCTTCCATTTCATGTCATAGCTATAGGCAAGGATTTGCTAGGTCTTCCCTTACATTTGTAGCTTCTTACCAGATCAACCTTTGAAGCTACATAAAGAGTGGAAGAACATTTTCTGCCACAGGTTAGTGTCTCAGCTGTAGGTACTGTTACACAGTTGACATGTGCTGCATGAGTTACTGTGTTTGTCTAATCATGTGCATAGATTGCTTAAAAGTCAAATTAGTACATTCCCATTGAGGAAAGCTTTAATATAGATATATTTTGCAATGTAGAGTATTGCATGATTCACTACTGTCTCAGTTGAATAGGTGTGGCATTGTTAATACCAGCCAACAGGCTCCCTTCCAGGCCCCCAATCAACATTTTCTCTCTTCAGTGCACCTAACCTTTTTAAAAATCTTACAGCTGTTCCAGTAACAACAGTAATACCTGTACATTAAAGAATTCGTTTTCTTGTTTCTTACATTGAATTGCCACTAGGTATATGTGCAGTTTGCATGCTTGAGTATGTCTCAAAGAAAAAAAGATTACAGATTATTAAAAGAAAAAAAATTACAGATTTCTTTTCCCTGGCATTTCTTGCAATGTAGTAAAGAAGTCTTTCACAATTAAAAGTCACAGGAATCAGTTCTATGAATTTATATAGTATCATTAAATGCTATGGGATTATTGTTAATAGTTTTAGAACTACTTGTAAAACTTGGAGAACTGGAGAAATGAATGAAAATTCAGGAATTCATATACAGAGTGGTGTGAGTTATATTACTGTGTTGAGTGCATTATTTAATATTTATTTAAATTATTAACAAAACTACCACTTAAAAGTAATGATCTTTACTTGTGTTTCTATTATTTGTTCTAACATCTGGATTAGTAGTGATGTCTAGAAGTTGCCTGTGATTTAGGCAAAATAACTGAAAATTGAATGCACCAAATGTCTACAACTACAAAATGATGGATTAGTCAACTGCTGAATCATCCTGGCTGCCATGAAGTTTTTTATTTTATTTTTAATGGATATTTTGGCTGAATTTTGTTGCTTCTTTCTTTCGGAATGGCATTTAGATTAATTGTCTAAAGTGCAATAGTCCAGGTATAATTAGGCTGTGCCATCTGTCTGATCTTGACTGAGGGGAAATTGGAAAAAATTCATGGAGTTATCTACTTTCACATCTGAAAAATAATTTCTGGATAATTGAGTTGCTCTCATAAAATAACCGTATTGACAGCATATTTGTCCATCACTAAATTGCTTACAACACTAGAAAGGTTATGAGTGAGTTATAAAGGAAAACAGAGTTGCCATATTTATGTAATCTATTACAAGTTCTAAAATTTGATGCATCCAGCAGAAGAATGTGTTTGTTATTTATATTTAAGATAAAATGTCTACATTTCAATGTTGTAAATTCCAGTCATTCATCAAATACACGATGAATAGGAAACACTGTGTCTGAGTTGCCTTTAAATACATTCTAATCCTAAAATTATTGCCTCAAGCTTAAATAACTTATTTAATATTGAAAGCTAATTGCTTTCCAAACAGTGCCAAATGTGGAGGTCTTCATCCCTACTTAAATTTCATACAGTACTTCAAGATGTTATGAAAAACATGCTGTTATTAGTAAGGTTTTATATGGTGAGTTGGACATGTTGATTATGAGTTGTAGCAAAACTTGAACTGCCTACTTATTCTATATATTTTGAAGGTATGATAACCTCCCCATCATTCCTTTTCTTGATGACAAACCTTGCTGGGATACCATTTTAGGGCTAAAAAAGATCCAATGGATAATCCAGGATTGTTTATCAATAATTAATGTAGTTCTTTAACAGTTTTTCTTCCAATCTGATATTGTTAGAATTTTTTCTATCCCAATTTCTGTCCATGCTTGCTTCCATTTTATTCCAGAGTATTTTTCTTGAATTTGTTGTCTTGAATTCTGCATGAACTATATCTGTGAAGTGACCCTAAACCATCATATTGTTTCTATCAGACTTATGTGATGCAGTTCTGTAGTGCCTAGTTATTCAGCTTTTGTTGTAGATGTTGTTGTGACTCCCATCTCAGAGATTTCTCCTTTCAGTGGAGAGAAGCCATGCATATTTCAGCTTCAAAATACTTACACTGTGAAATTTCTGCAAAGTTAGATTGTTCAGGGCAAAGGCAGGGTTTATGATGAGTAACGCTCTTGGCAGTCAGTTTTACCTGTCTCCCAGAATCTGGAAGTCCTACTTCAGTGCTTTAATTGCACACATATGCTCTCTTTCTCTCTGGTCAGGTCTAAGCAAAGGACTTTCCAAGGTTGTCTTTGTTCAGGCTGGACATAATTCTTTGGAGCAGCATTATAGTCACTTACTTTAAAAGGGACAAATGTTATAGCAGTAGTGCTGAGTTGACTTAGTGACAGAAGCTGAAACAATATAACCTCAGCAAAAAAACCTCTTGGGTCAAGAATTACAGCTCATTAAGCAAGCCTCCAGCAGCCTTTGAAAAAATAGTTGAGGTCTCTGATAGGAAGAGGATTTTTTTTTTTAATATAACCTTTGCATGGCTTTCCAATAAACAAATCTTTAAATAGTGCTGTTAAATCACCAAATGTTCCAGGTTACCTAGGTTGAGACCCTTTTTGACTTAGCTGATTATAAAATCCTTTGGGAAGAGTAGGCTCTTCAAAGGGATTGAGGATTTTGGTTCTTACTATATCTGAATACTGACAATTAATACACTTTCATAACTTGCCATTTGAGTTAACTTTATGGACATCTGTTGGATCCACAGAATGTTATTTGATTTGTATTTTCCCAAGGCTCTGCAAACTCTTAAAACTTTTTTTATCATCTACTGAAAGTCCTTTATCTGACTTTGCCTTAACTTAACCTGCTCTGACACTTCTACTTGTAAGTGCCATTGTAACCTCAAAACTGAGTTCTCAGCTGTCATTCTTCATAAGGAACACTCCAAATTGGACCTGTCATGAATGTATATCATTAGATCAGAAAAAGGCATGCACTAAGTTAGAAATATGCTAATAGCCACTCTTTTTTCCTCCCTATTGAGGCCTTTACTTGGCAAGATTTTTAAAAACTGTACTGAAACATTGATCTGGTAGGTATCTACACTATAAAGTTAGGTCTATAAATTCAGTTAGTACCAGATTTCTTAAATTCTAATTAATGAATAATAAGATCAAGCTTAATTTTTTTACAACTCTTCTTCCTGATTTGCCTGAATTGATCACATACACTGCTAATCAACAACATGTGTAGAGTAGCACTTCTCACCTTCAAAGAATGTCAAGTACACGTTCCCTCATGAAAGTATTTCTTGCAAATGGCTTTTTATTAGGACTGTTAGGATAACTGCAGCAGTAGAGGCTCTGGCAAAGATTACAACCCTCAGTGTTAAGCACTGTTAGTTTGAGGCACTGCACAGAAGTTAATGGCCCCTGCTTTTGGGTCTTTCACTAATTTAAGCAGATGGAGGACGTATGAAGTTGAGTCACAGAAATGGGTCCTTAGATTAATCTTTTTATATGTGCACAGTTTGCACTTTGAATCCTTAATTTCTACCTAGACATTAGGATTTGGCATTTGCCACAGGTATTGCAGTATAATTGGGTAAAAGGGAGGGATATAGCAGAGTTCAGAATCGGACAGTAGGGATGTAGCTTGTATCACATACAGAGGACATCCTGGGAGAAGGTATGCTGCCTTAATAGGAGATTTTTCTTGTTTGCTAGTTGCTTGACAAAGGTTTGCTACACAAATAATTTAGAAGGGTTTTATAAACAGGTTTCTGTTGTTATCTGAGCATCTCCTGCTTGGATTATTTGGGGGCTAGCAGTGGGATGAATTCATTAGTCCCCTGATACCACTTTGGTCCTGGTTCTCTCAACTGCAAATCTGAGAATAGGCTGCCTGTGCACTCTGTGTAAGTCTCTTGGTTATATTAATGTGTATAAAGCAGAGAACAGACAACAGAAATAGTGTCTTGTATTTCTGAAATGTAAGTTTGTATTGCTCCCAGAAATGAATTGGATTCTAAAACAATTTGAGACAACTAGTACAAAACCAAACAAACCCTAAATTGGGTGCTGGAAAACAAGCAGGCAGATGCATTTCTAGCAAGCTGATAGGTGCTGGTGGATGTGCAGACAGATAGATTTCTCATTAGACAGACATTTAATTCAGAATGTGTTTATAGCCTCTCTAAATGCTCTGTAGCTCTGTAGAAGGTACATCATAGCAATTCAGTCTGCAGATGACAGACACAGATAACTGTGGTGAAGCCTTTGAGAAAACTGCTTAGAATTTTATTGCCTGTGGCATTTGGGGGAGAAAACTGATAGCTGCTGTGTGACTCAATTGAATGCTTAACAATTGGCGGCAGATTTTAGCTTTCTGGTTGGGCTGTTGATAATTGCTACCTTAATTTGATCTAGGTGACCTGGGGAGATCATAATTTCCAAAACAGACTTTGCTTTCATTGATGAAAAATGTGACCTTGGACTACTGCTTTCAGACAGCAAGACAGTTTCAGATGAGATATGGGCAATAGGAGAAATCTGCACTCTTCTGCAATGAAACAAACGAAACCAAAAAGACGACCAAAACCAGAAATTTACCCCAAAACAAAATGAGCAGCTGTTTCTTAATGGAGTGTGGGTTTCTGACAAGAAAATAAACATTAATGGATCTCTACCAACAGCCTTAGAAACTAGCACATCAGTTTAGCAACAACATAAATGTGCACACTTCACTGCATCTATTTATTTTTCTACAAGAAATGGCTGCCTCAGATAAGCACCTAAACTCAAGCATTTATCAGATTTGAAGTAGTCTGTACTGTAGCTTCAAAATGGGGTCATTTCCCCATGTCTTATCTGTCCTAAGAAGTAAAAAATATGCACAATTTCCCATTTTGAAGTTGTTAATAGAGTGGGAGCTAGCAACTTCCAGATAAATATTTTGGGTTTGGCTTTGTGAACAGGTCACTCCTGAAAGTGAATGATAAACAAAGAGCAGTCAACATCAACAGGAAGCAAAATGCCAGTTACTTAACTGAACTTTGCAGTGTTTTTTATTAATACACAAATATGGGAAGAGAACGTTCTTTTCCTCATTGTGGATGGTGTGGTGTTACTCTGTCAGCTCTGCAAGCTGCCAGATGAGATCAGAATTGTTACCCAGTGGAAGCAATGGACATGGCTCAGCTCCTGTGTGAAAAGCCCTGTTTGTTAGCTCTGTTCAGTAGCAAAATACTATTTTCACACACTGTGCTTTGCTAGCAGACATGGTGCTGAAGACTTCCCTTCCAGACTTTGTGGTAAGCAACTTTTTCTCTTGGTCCAGGTTGCTTCTAGCAGAAAGCAGTGGTTTTGCTTCTCAAATTTCAACATTACCTTCCTTCTTCCCCTCTCAGATTTTAACCCCAAACATCTATGAAGAATTAATGAGAGACTTAAGCAGTATATTCTCAAAGGCACTTTCTTTTAGGATGAGAAATATAGTTAAAAAAAGAAAGGAAAACCTTTAAGGAATATAATCCTATCTTCAGGTCAAAAAGAAGCATATCTTGTATTCCTTGAATTCTTACCTGGAGGAAAATAGCCTCTAACAATTTTTTTTTTTTCCTTCTTTTTCACTTCACTGCACAACAGTAACATCTGTGCTCCCTCTAGCAGCACATCTAGGATTTCTCATGGATAGGTCATTAATTTGAAAACTTTTACCGATTTATCCCTGTCTCTTGTGTTCTCTGTGTTACGGACTAAAGATGAACATTAAAGCACAGCCAGGAATGAAGACACAGAAGAAAGAAACCCTGGTTTGAAATCCAGTGCCTTTTGGGGGGAGCTTGCTGCTGCTTAAGGATGCTGACATGAGAAGGGTACTTCTCATTATAGATTACAGGTTTGTGTTTCTGTACCTCCTTAAGGTTCATTTGCAGCTCTGTCACATCCTAGACAGTTGCTGAGTTGTCATCCATCATTATTGCATGGACAGGCAGAAGACTACTGGGTCATTGAATCTTCAGGAGGTGGTTGTGGCCCTCCCTTCTGGGCAGAAATTCATCTAGCTGCAATAAGAGCTGACATGCAAAAGGTCAGATTACTTGACAGCAGACTGTCTCAGCAGCTACACCATGGCTGGTCACAGTAGTCACCACTGGTCAGCTTTCAGTGCGCTGATGGAGCAGTGAAAGTAGCAAGTGATGCTGCTGGATACCATCTTGACAAAACTGAAAGCTATCAGCTTGTTCTCCAGGAACAAATATCTTGGAAGTTATTTTCCCTAGCCTTTAGAAATTCGTTGCTGTGCCATCTTTCTCCCTCCTCCTTCTCCAGGAGAGATGTGGTTTTGTGCTAATAGTGTTGTCTTTGGTGGGAACTAGTGTTCAATCAAGGAAAGTATAGCTGACAGGGGGTCATCTGAGCATAGCTCTCCTCTGCCATACTAATTAAGATCCCGCTGCTTTAAAGAAAAGTGGATTCCCAATGTGATGATTAGGTATATGCCTCGATTCAGAAACCTTACAATGAGGTGGGTGAAGGGTGATCAAAGGACGATCTAGTGAGTGCATTTGACTTTACACTCATGTATTTATGAAGTGATTTTGAGTTGATTTGTGGATAAATCATCTTTATATTCATGGGTAAGTATTTAGCATGAGATTGGGAAGAGAAATTTTTTTTTTTAAGTGAAAGGAATTGTTTTGTTTTGGTTCCATTTTTTTTTCCCTTTAATTTACTGGTCATTGCTCTCTTTTGCAAAAGCTGAGGGGATACTTTTCTTAAATGGCTGAACAGTCTACTCCAAGAAATATTCTTTTAATTACAGTGTATTTTCTATACCCATGCCTCTTGTGGCTATGGTCGACAGGAAGAGCACAGCCCTAATAAACCATTTTGTTTTATAAATGCTGTGTTCTCTAAAGTTGTGCAGATGTGCTATGCTATCAGCAGAAACTGTCTTCTACAGCCATCTCTTCACATCAATTTCCACATAATATTTTCTTTTATAAAACAAAAGCACACGTGATGAAACCTGATAGTTGTAGTTCACAGATCTTGTTACAGATCCTTCAGAATTACTCTTAAAATATTGTCATGTCCTTTAGTGGAGACTTGGAAAAAGTCACAGGAAATCAAGGCTTTACTAGTATTGCATAATCTGATCGCAGTAGCTATAGCAGTTGAGGATATGACAGGATCTCCTGGTCTCTCTGATGACATGAATGGCTGTTTTGTTCAGTAACATATTGAAATGAGCAGTTTTATGAAATAATTTGTTTTATGCTTTACCTAGTTCTTTAAGGAGATGAAATAGGGTGTTTCTTTGTAACTTGATCTGCCTTTCTTGTTCTTGTCTGATCCCAGAAGAAGAAGTCTTTGATGTGCATATCTATGTAATAGTCTGAGAACTTCAGATGAGAGGAGTGAGTGCAGTTACTCAGTTCATGCAATTACAAGTCACAAAACCGAGGAGGTGGCAGATCTGCAGTGGTTGGTGCATCATAGAGCTGGAAGCCAGCAAGTAGAACAGCAGTAAGCTACTTGGGAAACTCTGTGTGGGAAGGAGAAAGATGTTGTAAATAACCTCATGAATATTATTCCAGTTATCAGAGTTATTAGAAATGATGCTTGGCTCCAACCAGACATATGCCAGCCCTGTGCTCCCTGGCTTCCTCACGGAACACAGCGCAGATGGCAGCGTTGCGTGGGGCACAGCGGTACCTGGGGCTGCCACAGCGCAGGTGTGGTGCAACCAAGCTAACAGCAGGCATTCCATTAACATTTGCTAGTGCAAGGTAGGAGCTGAGCCATGATGACTTTTTAATGGTTATTCTGGTAACACTCAAAGTAGAAAAAATGCGGTTTGTAGTCATTTAAAGACAATTTTCTGTTGACATTAAGATGCTGCCGTAATGTTGATAAATGTGGTTCTTATCACTTCTTCCTATATGAACAGTAATTAAAACAAGGCAGTGGTTGTTTCGCTTCAGTTCTGTCTTCCTTGTTCCCCCTGACTCCTTCAGCAGAGGTGACTGGTGTAATTTAACTCCCAAGTGACAGTGAGTTTAACAACCGTCTCTGTTCTTCACACTGGCGTGTCCCAAGACATGGTTTTTCTTATGTGTCATTATTGCATTACATGATTCCATAGTTAACAGGTTTTGCTCATAAATTAATTTTTTATTTTGTTAAAACAATATTAAACTCTTTGATTAATTTTGTTACTGGAGGTTTCTGTTTCTTATCTTGCTATTTGGTCTGTATAGGTTACAGTTTGGGAATAGCTTGAAAAATAGCTGTCTGTGTAAAGAACCTCTTTCAAAACTTCAGGAAAGACTTTTTCCATTAAAATCTAGAAATTCTACCTCTCCTGTTTTAAAAGAGACAAAAATAATAAACACCCTTGATTTAAAAAAAAGTTATGTTTTCAAGATATTGAAAAACTTGTTTATTTTTAGAAAAAAGTTATTTTATTTCAACTTCTTTATGGCATGCGACTGTATTTGTTTATTTCTGCCTGTAAAATGATATACCAGAATGGGGTGTGAATGTAATTCTCTTTGATCTCCAAGTGCTTTGTAGTCTCTAACCTATTACTGGCAGAGTGAATTTTTTTTTGTTTTTTTGATTACATGTATCAGTTAATGCTCAGAATCCTTAGTGTTCACTAGACATCAAGCGAAGGTATCAGCTATTCTTTCACTCAAACTTCTCATTGTCAGTCATAACAAAACTCATGATTTTTTTTTTCTCTCCTTTTGTATGCAGAGAGAACTTCCTCAGATAAAAGCTTTTTCTACTCTTTCACCTATCCCTGGATTCACAAAATGGCTTGTTGGTCTCCTCTCCTCCCAAACGAAAGAACTGGAAAGAAGTGAACTTTTTACAGAACCCGAATGGCAAGAAATATCTGAGATCACAGGAGACTCTACTACTGAAACACTAAAGAAACTCTTAAATAACAATGAGTGGGTGAGATCAGAAAAATTAGTTCAAGTGCTTCATTCACCATTTATGAGGCTCTGTGCCTGGTATTTGTATGGAGAGAAACATCGTGGCTATGCTCTTAATCCAGTAGCAAATTTTCATCTGCAGAATGGCTCAGTGATGTGGCGGATAAACTGGATGGCGGACACAAGCCCTCGGGGCATTGCTGCTTCTTGTGGCATGATGGTGAACTACAGATACTTCTTAGAGGATACAGCCAGTAACAGTGCAGCATACCTGGGGACTAAACAGATTAAAGCCTCAGAGCAGGTTCTTTCCTTGGTGTCTCAGTTCCAGCAAAACAGCAAGCTTTAATGAAATATCATGAAAGCTGAAACAAGCCTTCCCCACCTATAAAGTGCTGTAATACTTTGCAGGGTCTATATATAAATGTGAATGGTGTAAAGCAAATTTACTCAGCAGGATACCAAGTTATCAAGATTATCAGTTGTCTTGCTTGTATTACCATATATTTGCCATGATTTGCTGTGATTGAGGCACTGTAAGTTCTAGATATCTGTTACATGCAAGCGGGTTGGAGGTGTGGATTAAAAGGTGAATAAAGTTCTCCCAGTCAGATGTACCATGGTGGTAACTTGAATGCAAAACACTTGAGCCATACCATTATTCCATTGAAAATAAACGTGTGTGAAGTGTGTCTTCAAAAGGAGTTGCACTTACTTGTCATAATATTACTAATAGTGCTGCACTGAAGTATCTGAGAAGAAGTGCTGAATCACACACAATCACAGAGTGTTAGGTGTTGGAAGGGACCTCAAAAGATCATCTAGTCCAACCCGAATGGAGGTAAATTTTTAGTCAACTATACTAGCAAAACAAGAATCTGCAGTTTTATTTCAAAAATACTTTTTTTTTCTCTCAGAAACTCTGTAAAAACTTGCAGTTATTGAAACCCATTAAAAATGGCACTGAATCCTTGCTTTGCTGGAGCATGGAAAAGCCTGCATTAATATTGCTGAAAAATCAGGATCTCTCAGTGCAGCAGGTATGTAGTATTATATTTGTGCTTTTTTTTTTTCTTGCTAAAATATAATAAAATAGAAGAAAGCGTTCAAAAAGAAGAAGGGAGTAGGAGTCTGATACCTAGGGATCAGCTGAGAAGTTTCCAGTTGTGTATATTATACTTTGGTTCTGGTTATTTTTTAAGTTAATAAAGAGCTTTTTTTAATGAAGAGATAGGTTTGACCTCTAAACCAATAAAGTAAAATTTCTCAATTAATCATGCCTTGTGTATTCAGCCTGTACCTTCTTCCACCTAACAGCCCTCCTCGTTAACAGCATCACCACAGCAGGACCATCCTCACAGAATTTCATGCTGGTTTTTAATTTCTGATTTATTTTGTGTTTGGTCAAATTCCTGCCCTGTTTTTAAGACAAAAATTATGCAGAGGAATTGAAGGTGATGAGTTCCTACTCATATCTGACAACAGGAGTGAAGAAAGCTGTAAGTGTCCAATTAATCTTTCTTCTAAAATGAAACTATATAACTGGATACAGGTTTTTCATACTCGTTATTAGAAATTAGAAATTTCTAATCATCTTAGGTTAGAAATTAGTTACCATCTTCCAAGCTGGTAACTTGTTCTGGGAATCTGTCATACATATCTTCTGAACAGAGAAAAGCTTGGCTTAACTTTCACGGTAGATTCTGCAACACTGATAGTTAAAGTATCTTTGCTGCCTGTTACTCACTTGAGAGCAAAGGCATTTTCATACAGCAGCTGGTCATCAGTGGCAACTCTTCTATTCCATGTTGCCTTTGTTTTGTTTTTCAGAATAGTTTCCAAAAAATCACCAGCTTTCTCATACATCAACAGGTTATTTTTTTAATTGATTTTGATGATTTATGACTTAAAAAATAATCCCATCATCCCCTTGTAAGAAAGATGTGTCCAGCAATTTTTCAGTTGCAAAACCCCTAAAGAAAAGTTGCATTCCCCTTGGTTCTGGTGGTGGCATTCTGGTGCATATAGAAGAGGCAATATAAAGTATAAGCCAGACTAGAAGTCGTGGGTTTGGTTTTTTTGCACCTTCTTTGGGTAGCTTGCTGAATGTGCATTAGGGAACACTTAGGAATATAAAGAAATATGAAGATTATTTGATTACACTTCCCTTATTCTTATCTGGGGAGGTAAGGATTAAGCATTAAACAAACAGGAAACTCCATCCTGGCAAACCCAAGGAAATAACTACAGAGTGGTTGTCAGTCTTTTGCTTTTGGCTCAGTAGTTAGGGTAAGTAGTGTGTACAACCACACGTATGTATAGTCTTTTAGTACTTCACAGGGCAAGTTTTAAAATTGAAGTCTATGGTTCAGCCTCAAGAAATTCTAAAAGTTGATTTCAGTTTTTGAACAATTGTATATCCAGAGAAATACCAGACTGAACAAACTTCTCACTGCTTTTTCTATGTAGCATGTGGATTTTGCTGTTCAGGTTTTTACACGGAGCCTCAGGGTGAATGTACACATGTAATTCTATTAGTACAGATATTTTCACCATGTGGATTGCTACAGGACAGACAACTTTTTTTTTTTTTAATCACTGTATATGTACAGGCCATTCTTGTCTGGAATGAACTGAGAAAGAGAACACTCTCTATGTGAAGCTCTTCATGTTTGAGGAAACTGGGTCACTTAATTCAAATGAGAGTTCTGGAAATGCAATGACTTTGAGAGATGTTTTTATTTTGAAACAGGAGGAGCTATGAGGGTAATTAAATGTGCATCCACCTGTCCATACTTCAGAAGGAGTTAATGTTCCTGTTTTATTTCAGATAGAAATACAACATAATCCTCTATTCTTAGCCGCTGGACTTGAAGGATAACGAGTTTTTTTCCTCTTGAAGCCCAAAAGCAGTGTATGAGTATTGGTTCAGTGGCATGAAGTGGTTGTAGCTTAGAAGGAAGGAAAAACCAAGCTGCTAACACTTTGGTTATTTCTCTAGACCTCTGCTTCCTGTATCTCATACAGACACTACAGATCCACAGATCAGCTTAAGGGAAGCAGGTATATCTGGTTTTGTTTGCATTTATTTCTGACAAACCTGGAAATTAGGACAATAGGTATTGGTACTCAGGCATGTCAAAACAGCTGTGGGATTTTCTCTCAATTCCAAACCTGTGTACCCAGTGGCACCAGCTCAGCTGCTTACCAGTGTAGTTTAGTTGCATGTCACAAACTACCCCTACTACTACTACTGCACATATACCACGTTTCTATAGGAACTGAATTACCAGTCACTCCTGTGTTAGCAGCCAATTTAATTGAGACAAATTCATAGGAGCCGTTTGAGGTGTTGAGATGTGGGGCTGAGCAGCTATAGGCAGAGATGTAGCAGCATCATATTGGAGCTATTACAGATGGGTGGTTTGTTACATGACATCTGTTCTCCATCAGAACCCCAGCACCTGCAGTTACTTCCTTTTCAACAGTTGTTGATGGGTTTGGTTATTGGTTGTGTTTTGCTTTATGAGGTCACATCATCTGTTGATTAATTAGCAATCCGAGGTAAAAAATTCCTGCGGTGAGTTTTGTATCAGGATCACAGTACAAACAGAAGTGCAAAAGGATCATTTGAAGATGAAGGTGGGATAGTCTTTGCTCATAAAAGCCATCATCTGTTAAGTGTTATTAGTTTCCTTTCATTGGTCATTGACTCTTAAGTGTCTAGTGGTGCTTGGATTTTCCAACTTGCTATTAAACAGTGATTTTAGCATGAACGATGCTGAAGAGAAACAAGTATTCACCATCTGTACTGCTTACTAGGACAATAACTATGTCACTGGAGAGGGATGTTAGTCTATCAAAGTGGGCCTTCAGTTTCTTTTCCTCCCTCTCAGTGTGTAAAAATGGTTACACCACGTCTGACGAGTGTGCCTGTAATGTTGGAGAAAGCTGAAATACTAAAAGTTCTTGAAGTCATCACTTCCTGTTACTACAGTATTTTATGGTAAATTTTAGTGTATGTAACACTATACTGTGTTTTTCTTTGAAGTGTCAAGGTTGAAATCGTGAGGAAATTTTCCCTTCTGTAAGTTAGTCTTTGTATAAAAAGCAAACAAATGCATTCCCTTCTCCTGATCCTTCTGAGTGGTGGTTTCAGATGATTGTGAATACTCTTTTATTGTTAACCACTGAGAAGTCTTGTGCCTGCTTACTTGTCATGTTACAAAGTTGGCTGCACGGAGGTGAGATCTGAGCTGCTCTGCATGAGAACTGGTGTCATTCGTCACAACAGAAGCTGGCATGGCTTGTGCACATGAGATCTGTGCTGCAGCCCTTCCCTTCCCATCCTCAACATGAGAGGCTTCTTCAACACACCTCTTGTGCACATGGGATCTGTGCTGCAGCCCTTCCCTTCCCATCCTCAACATGAGAGGCTTCTTAAACACACCTCTTGTGCACATGGGATCTGTGCTGCAGCCCTTCCCATCCTCAACTTGAGAGACTTCTTTAACACACCTCTTGGGAGTCAGCTGTTTTGCAGCTGTTGTATCAGCAAAATGATAAATACCAGTGTCCTGATACCTGCAGTGTCAGAAGGAATGGTATTGATAGCTGTAGAATAATACCCAGAGGTTTGTCCTATGGGTGGAAAACTGGCCTTAATACAAGGAGAGTAGCTTAGGCTCTTACCACTTCTTCCATGGTTTGCTTCTAAAATGAGGCATAGTAAAACTGAGAGTTATTTGCTAAAGTTACAGCTTTCTACTACTGGCTTACATCTACTATTCAGCAGCCTGCACAGTTCCAATTCTATTCTAGTATTTGAAGAGGATCATATGCAAGTTTTGGCACTGAGTAGGAGGCACTGGTTTTGAGTGCAGGTCTTCACTGCTAAAACAAACGTTACTGTAGGTCATGATGTAACACTGGGGTGGTGACAGCAGTACAAAATGGGACGTATCTGCACCGTTACATAGTGCTGCCCATGGACTTGCCTTTCAAGTCAGAGCTTATTTCAGCCCTTAATATCATTGACAGGAGGCATGCCAACATATTTAGGTCAGGGGCTGCTCTGCATCCTTCTATCATTTATTTTCTTGACTGCCCTACTCAGCACAGTCCACACAAAATAGTTTTAAGTTCTGATGCCATTATGTCTTTACAGAAACACACCTGACTGCATCCCCTGCTAGCAACCCCCCCATGACAAACTAGTGCAATTGCCTTATTTACAGAACAGGTTTTGCCAGAAGACTTTGCCAGAAACTCTGACCCTTCAGCCCAGATCCATGGCTGTTTCAGGATACCTTCAGCTGCCAAGTGTCTAGAAAGTGTAACTGGTTTCAGTGGCTCACTTCCTCAGGAAGCAGTGGTAGTTGCTGTGCTGCTAGGTGCTGCCTATAAAAGCATCGCAGCTTCACAGCTGCATCCCACTTTTGAAAGTAAATCAATAGAAATGATGTTACTTTGTCACTTATGCTTGTTTTATGATCAGCTTACACTATTTTTCTTGTCACAGGCACAGGACCTCTGTCTGTACAAGTTGTATGGAGCTGAGTAGGGCCTGTGTTACAACACGTGCCCTGAATGAGTAGTGAGATGCTGCTTGTATGGGGAATGTTCAGTTCATTTGCAGATGCTGAGCCATCATAAAGTTCTGTTAAAGGACTAAGTGCTTCTTGAATCAAGAGAAACCTTCCATCTGTATTACTGTAGTTTATTCTGGGTGTTGACTGTTATAACCTACAACATATGCCTCCTGTGGTCTCCTCGTGGAAATGAGTACAAAGGTTATTAAACCTGATAGATTAAAGCAGTGGAGGGCTGATTCATCAGCCTCTGGGTAAGGGAACTCTCCTAGGAAGGGAAAGATCATGGTTATGGTGAGCATGCCAGGAGTAGTTTTCACATTTTTAGCATTGATACCTTTAGAAAATAAGGAATAAACAATCACACTGTCTTTTTCATTCCTTCAAAAAGCACTTGATTTTTTTTTTCAACAAACCTGATAGAAAAGGAGATAGCTTAAAGACATGTTTCCAGACATGAAAAACATCAGGTGGAAGAAAAAGATTACATTACATTACTGTTACTCAGAGGTGTAGGCCCCAAATGTTTCCTAAGCAAGTGTGCTAACCAGGAGGTATATAGATGCTTATCAGCATTTATTTAGTTATTTGGTTTATTTAGTGCCTGTTTTAAAAGAGGACCCATAAATGGACCTAAAGGGAAGTCTCATGAGCCTGTTCAGATATGTTCCTGCTCTTACTCAAGTCAACTCTTTGTTGTCCAGCGTTTTTCCACATGCAGATGCCATAAATCTTCCATCAAGACATTAGCTACACAGTACACAGGGTACTAAATGCAACCTGAATTGCCCTGATGCTCTCAGGTAGGGAACTAAGTGTAAGTGGGGTAGATTCAAGGCACTTTGTAGTCAAACTTAAGCTTTGGCATTTATAGAGGATACCTGAAATGGTTCAGGAAAAAAAAAAGTCACTTGTTGCAGCATTGCATCTAATAAATGATAAATGAATGTACTCTTTCCTCTTAAAATAAATCTGTACCAGGACTGATAAGTACATGGAGAATGCTGAGATACAGTAATATACAATCTGACATGCTGGATAAATCATTAAACCTCACTCAAATTGTGGCTGAAAGCCTGAGGACAGCTTAACATGGGATTCTGTCTTCCAGTCACTGTTTCCAACAGTGGTTTGTCCTGGCATTGCCTGGAAGCTATTACCCACCTGATAAGCCTTGAAGCAGGGATAGTTCACATAACACATGTCAAACCCTGCTAAAGTTGTCACTTTAGCAGGGTTTGTCAGTTGGCTTCTTTGGGTTCAATACCAGCCTACTCATTAGCTACTTCTGGAAAGAGCTTGAGTGAGTTTCCTGAGGGGTTCTCTTAATTCCCTCAGTTCTGCAGGTCTGGAAGAACAGCTTCTGGCATTTTAGCCAACTTTTCCCTTGTTATCAACAAGCCTTAAAGTCTGGTATCAACTCCAGCTGATTGTTGTCTGTGCAGACTGCTCCAGGTGAGGCTTAGGAGTTCCCTTTTAATTTGGTTTGCTAAATGCTGGAACCTGCTCATCTTTTTGGAGTGCTACTGTTGTTAAAAGTCAATGGGAGACTTGTTTTATTGAGTGTAGGACTTGGGTTATAAGGATTGTTTTGTTACTTTTAAGAGTTTGCAAATGCAAACTCAAGATCTATATGCTGCCAAGGCTATAATGAACATGTGCAAATAAAAAATTGGGCTTTTTTTAAAGAAGTTGCATTCATTTTTCAGGAGGCTATTTCTGGTGATGCAGTAACTCCCTGTAGGATGCATTAGCTCACTGCAATAGCTCACCTACTGAAAAACAAAAGGGTTGTATTGCATTTGTATGTTATGTAGATTTATCAATTTCCATCTTTTTCTCTTTATCATTTCTTTATTGTGGGTAGAATTAACAACTGTAATCTCTGAAAGGCAGTACCTGCAGCTAATAGCTGAAAGAGAAAAATTCAGCAGACATTGGGTCAGTAGGATTGTTGTTGTTAAGAAATGGCAATCAAGAATAGGGAAAATTAAACCAATTTTCTGGAACAGGCATGTGAAGTTCTCCTCCAAATGTGATTTTGTAAATCAGACATCTCATGAACCAAGTTACTGTGGACTGGGCTGGAATTATTTACTGAATCTTAACCAGAGTCAGAATTTGTGGGGTAGTGGGAGAGAGGGAAAGAATGAGAATTAAAATGATCTAGGTTGTTTCTGCTTAATTACCAAAAAAAATGAAATTGTGCAAGAACTATAAATAGTGAAAAAATCATCAAGTTGCTACAGTCTGTATCTATGATTATGCTTAGATAGACTTTGTGTTCCAGAATGGTATTTAAATATTTAAGATATGTTTGCTTAGATTTTTTTAAAATAAATGTTGTGGTGTTTTTCAAAGATTATTCTCCTGCCAAGATGGCCTTGAAAGTGCATCTGCTTATGCAAGTAAAGCTTTCATATGGAGTTATGTTAAAGTTAAGTGGATGGCTTTGGGGAAAGGATAAAGTTTTAATTGGATTTTCGAGTAATCATCTTCTGACTTGTAACCAAATTTCAGATAGTTCTGTGTTTGAAATACATACCACACCATAGATCTTTGATCTTGAGCTCAAAATCTGAAGCCCCATGCTTTATTTATGGCCTGCTAGTCGAGCCTTTCTTTAACATGACACTTGCAGATTTTGTCATGAGCTGTGTGTCACCGCGGCGCTCGGTGGGGTTGTTGGCTCTGCTGCAGCAGATAACTGCTATGGATCTGTGCCTGACAGGAGGATCCCACTAATTCTGAGAGCCCAACACGAGGTGACTGCAGCTTGATTCTTACTAGTACTCTTGTAGCACATTATTTGTGCAAAGTGGAGATTCTGTTTGTTGACTGCAGCCTACACTGCTTGACAACTTTATGAATTGGGAGTCAGCTGCTTCCTTGACACTCAAAAACTGTGGGGAAATAAACCCCTACTACACCTGTGAAAGCCTGGATTCTTCACCATCTTAGAGAAGAGATGGGAAGAGGCCCCAGCAGAATTCAGCTCTGTGGGTGGACATGAGCTTTCTGCTCTTCTGCTGCTCCTTGACCCCCTTACAGCATTTCTCTCCTCGCTGCTTTGCTTTGGTTTGGATCACACTCCTTTTGGTGACCAGCAGCAGAGCTGATGCTGCAGATGTTTGCAGGGGAAGGACCCAGTGTTGCAGTCTGCCCTGGGTGCCAGGGACACAGCTGCAGGGAAGGTTCTTGCTCAGACCCTGCATTCCCAAGCCATAGAGGATGCCAGGTCCAGCTCAGTGTTTCAGAGAATTTAGCTGTCCAATTATTTTTTTCTCCTGCGTCTGTGTAAGCAAAGATTTTCAAGGCCTAAAATCAGAGATTTGTCTGTCTTTCATAGGAACAAGTTGATCTCCCAGTTTTATCACCCAGCACTGGTGGTTGGGGAAGGTGCTAAAGCATCTCAGTGAAATAGTGGTAATAAACACTTGAGCAAAATGATACCTGTTCCTCATAACTTTATTCTGAAAGAGCTACCCAGGGCTTTTCATCTTGCTGAAAATTTGTATGAACAACCATTTACAGTGGTGTAAGTGTTGCACAGGAACTTCCAAGCTGAATGGACTGTTTTGGCTTGGACACAGACAAATGGATATGTGGCATTTTAAAAATATTACTGGGGTAGCCTAATTAGAGACATTTCCCCAGTGTTTCCATCCCACCTTTTCCCAGTCATCCTGTGGAGGGATGCTTGACAGATCCAGGAAAGATTATATTTGATTGTAAGAAAGTACTCTGTGTGTTGGAGCAGCTTAGGTATATTTATCTTTTTTTTATTATTATTATGCATCTGGTTAGCATTGCTTAGAAAAAATTTAAGATGTTGGAGACCTCAGTCCCACAGTTTGGTCTCAGGAGCCTGTGAAGTGTTAGGTGAGAAAGTGCATTGACGGCATGAACGGTGTAGGAGTGAACACTTTGAAACCAAACAAGTTTGTTCTCACTTCTATGTAGATTTATCATTTCTTTTACAGAGGGAAATGGTTCCAAGGATTCGAGTATATTCAGGCTGAAACAAGTGGCTGAGAAAGGGAGTATTGAAAGAGCAGTTTTTTGATATAAAATATACTGAAGTAAGATATCATGTGAGCACTTCGCACGTCCCCGAAGTGCACGCTTCTATGCTCAGGTCATTGTTAATGTAAGGGAATTTATTAAGGGAATTTGTTTGCTATGTTGGCCCTTTTTTGCTGTTTCTCTTCCCCTCCTAATGTAGAGTGTGTGTATATACTACTACCAGTATGTATTTAATAGGCATTGATGCATGCATAATAGAAAAGTAGAGGAAAGAAAACACTCATATTCTCTTGTTTGTAGAAAAGTTCTTAATGAGAATAACTCAGTGAGATGAACACATGTCTGGGGCTGTTTCTTGAAGTAATTGAGCCGTTTTCTTTCTTTAGCCCCCATTAAACTCTAGGGTGGTTACAGATTTATATGAGGTAAATAAATGTTAGGAAAGAGGATGAACCAAGTCTTAACTACTGGCATGTTAAAATAACTATTAGCACTTTTTTTTTTCCTCAGTGAGCTTATTTATTGACTTATCAGTGAGTATCATTCCCTATAACCAAGCTTATAGAGTGAGTGAGAAAAGAACAATAATTAGATAATCTCTCTGATTTACAGGATTAAAAACTTCCTGCCCACGGATAGACAGCTGAAATACTGGTTCTGTTGAAATCAACATCCAAACTCCTGATGACTTTCATGGAGCCAATAGTGATTTGTCTGTCTGCTTGTTCATTTGGTCTATCTTGATTTATCTCAGGTTTGCTCTTTCTTTGTGTGCTTATTTCTCCTGATACAGCCTATCAAGCCATGCAACCCCCTATGATAGCTCTGTGGAGATATATTTAATTTGATTTGCTGCTGTCCCCAGGAGTTTATTCTCTGTCAAACAGCTGCCTGTTGCAGTGAAACCTCAATATAGAAGAGCATAATGGTTTATGGATGGAGCATTTAACAACCACCACTGAATGGCATATGTCTGAAAAATGTGTTCAAAACATAGTTGTGGCATATGCAAAGGCCATTGTTCTGCAGCAGTTACGAGGATGCAGCTTAAATGCGTCACACTGGAGAATTACCTGACAAGTGTATTCAAGAGTTTACAAACACCTCTCCTGTTTGAACCTTTTCATACTGTACATTTTAGTCTGATCAGGTTCATAGTATAAAAATAAAGTAGCTTCAGTATTCATTCCTGTGCTTTGTTGCTCTGCCATTCTTAATCTCTCTCCATCACTGCTTGTTGCTCTCTCTTCCCACCACCTCAAAAGAAAAAAAAAAAAAGATGAAATAAATGTCTGCTGAGGATGACTGAAAAAAAAAAAGTGTTAACAGGGAATTAACTGAGGTTGCTAAAGCAAAAAAGACACAGAAAGGCACATCATTTGCATGTGTTAATGGGAATAAGGAAACTGAAAAATAGAAAGTGCCTGTGCTCCATCACTGCCAGAGCAGTCATTTGTAGCTACCCTGACACTGATCTACTGCCACTGGCTTTATGCCAGAGTACATCCAGTAAGTGGAGTCCTGCCCTTGATGAAACTGCTTTGATATTCATTTCATCAGGGCCTGGATTTTATGCACTTCTTTTAACAGAGTGATTAATTCCTGTTGTTCCTATTTGCATGTTGCTTTTCCTGTGCTCTCAGGATCATAAAAATAAGCAGTAAAACTGAAAATAGAAACACTGGATTGTCCTGTCAGAATGACATTTTCAACTGGGCCTAAAAATACTACCTTAAACCTTAATGAAGTTTCCTGGGAGGTGCCTGCCTGCTCTCTTCTCTGGAGGTGCAATCCGCTCACATTACTCCTCAGCGCTTCAGGCAGTTGCTTCCCACTGAGACCTTCCAGCTCAGTGGCTGCTGGGAATATTCATTAATGTATTTCAGGGTTCTGAAAACCTCACTGGTGTTTAAACTGAGCCAAACCAGTTCATTGTGAGAAAAACATGCCCCATCTGAGATGTCAGAAGGGGTACCAACCAGAGCATCCCAGTTTGTGCTTAGGGATGATCAGCTGAGAACCTCTTCACCCAGCACGGCTGGAGCACGAGATGGTGGTGTTAACAAGCCCCTCCTATTAACCTTTGAAAATCCATGGATCAAATCCTGCCTTCACACAGAGCAAAGGAGTCTGTGGCTACAAGGACTCTTCAGAAATTAACCTGAGCATCACGTGTGTGGAGCCTAACTCAGGTTTGCTTTGCCTGACCGATTCCTTCGCATTTAGCTGCATTGCTGTTTGGGCCCAAGTACTTGCTGCTCTCCTCCTGATGACCTGCAGCCTGGGTTTCTGAGGTCTGTAGTAATCCAGCTCCTCACCCTGAGGAATTACCAATACTGGGTTTAGGTACTCACACCCATGCCAATCTGTTCACTTGTAGGAGTGTCTGAACAGATGCAGGAGTCAGGTTTGGTTTCTAGATCCCAGCAGCATCTTACCGGTTGGGCAGCTGCTACACTGAGGAAGCATCACCCAGAGGTCCTCAGGAGCCACTGCTAAAGGGCCTTTTTCCACAGCTACACCTCTGGGCCAGAGTCATGCTTTTGGGGTATGTACTTGGTTCTTACACATCATTGGTGAATTCCAGTTCTCAGAACTCCAGCATTCCAACAGATGATCTTCATGAAAAAAAGAAAAGGCAAAGACAGTCCCTTTTTAAAGAGAGACCTTCCTTCTCAGGTAATCCCTGATAAGAGTTTTGCACTTTTTTAAATTGGTGAGTAATGCACTTAATGGCAGCTCCATGCTAAGTGTTGCACAAAAACCCCACAACAGCCTGTGAAGTTACTGGAGTTTACAGGGATCTGTCTCCAGTTCAGATCCTGCTAGTCTTCTGTATAGGAGGAGTCAGCATTAGTCCTCAAAATGTTTTGGTTCTGAGGACTAACTACCAGTGTGTAGCATCATAAGCACAGATTTGTTGTCAGAATTTCATTGGGGCAAGGAAGAAAAAGATCAAGCTCCCTCACATGCTGTCAATCAAGTGACTGACACTTATATTACAGTCTTAGCTGAGCTCTTCACATGAAACTATGCATATTACTGCAAACTTCCAGGGAATTGCCCTTTTTAAGGAGGAAAAAAAAAAAAAAGGTAAAATGGTATTTACCTTCCCTCAGTAGGGTGTATCTGTGCACAGCAAGAAAATTTCATAAAATTGTTTTGTGAGTGACAGGCTGTCTGAGAGTGGTCACACACATTCCAGCAGTAAGAAGCATCAGGACATTTTGAGGAGGAAATCTGCAGAATAACTAATCCAAGTAAATAAAAAAATAGTCATAATCAGTAATAGGATTAAAGTCCTGATCCAGATCCCTTTCATCATTTCTGTAGGAAATACTGGTGCAACATTGTATCAGCAGTGTAGCAAATACCCAATTCACAGGTAGATAAACAATCAAAAATAACATTTTATTTAGGTCAGGTTTTTTTTTTTGGTTTTGTTTCTTTTTAAAATATTATTTTTATTTTAAATGTATTTGGAGATACCAGCTGATAAGTCCCTCTTGTACCTCCTGGGGTCTTCTCAGATGGGTGACCACGTGTAGGTTTTGAACATGCCTTTTTTGAAGCCTCCTGTAGCCCCAAGGAGCTGCTGACCTGAGTGCCACGAGCACAGGCTGCTCTGAGACCTGCTCTCTGCTCCTTGTGAGGCCTCCACATCCAGATACTCCCATTTCTCTCCTTTCCCAGCAATATTCACCTTTCCCTTACAATTCCCTCTGGTTCTATGTCAAATCTCAAAGAGGCTTCGTTGAAATCCTGTCTGTAGATTGTTATCAAGTTTGCAGCCTTTGCTGTCTCCCCTATGAGCAGCTCTGGCTGTGCCCTGTAAGATGCTGCATTGCTAAGTAATTGTTTTATATGCTTCAGACAGTAAATCTTTTCTGTCTAATAGTAATGCAGAGTCATCTGCTGGAAAATTACTGACTATAATCAATTTTATGGGAAGTATGAACCCTCCTGAGTAAGGAGACCGTGGCCTGCATGTTTTCAGTTGTGTTTGGTGCCTTGGGCTTCAGGTGTTTTTCTGCTTCTTGGAGAGTACTGAAACTTCAGGACATAGCAAAAAGGTCCTCGGAACATTTCAGAGTAAGAACAAAGTTATCGATGAAGGAGAGTAAGCAGAAGTTGATTGTAGGCGAAAACTGGATTAAAGTGAAATTTATCACAGGTCTGTCTTCTGCTGGGTCAGTATCAGTCTGCCCTGGATCTTCTGATGTCCTTGAAGTTTTTCTTGAGGAATTTGAAATGTTGTTTTTCCATGCTCAAACGAGAAATGTGCTTATGTATTTTTAAACAAGGTGTTGTTTTGTCTGGATGTATTGTTCTCAGAGTAGAATGTTGCTGTGCATTTCCAATGGGCAAACAATCCAATTAGAGAAGCAAGAGGAGGTCTGATAAATACTGCTTGAAATAGAAAAAGAAAAATATCTGGAGGTACCAACAAAACATATCTAGTGAAAGCTAACAATAAAAAAACCCCACATTTAATGCTTTATGGTAATCCCATCCCCATCTCTAAGATTCCAAAGAGGACACGAATATGTGTTCAGGCTGTTTATGTTTAATGAAGATTATTGTAGGACTGATCTAGGTGATATTTTGAAGCCTTTCTTATGAACAGAGAAGAGTGGAAGAATGTGATGTTTAGTTAGTAAAAACACCAGCTCTTAAGTGAAAGTCAGAGGAACTTTTAGAGAAATTAACACGACCTTTTTGATTCAGTGGGACTTTTCCAGCCTAGAATATAACTCACTAAGCGTCAGAACCACATTAAGACACATGAAGTTATGAAATAAAGCAGCATGAGGATTGTTTTTGCAATCCTTCCTGAACTGGTTTGGGGTTACTCTTTTATAAGAGAAGGAATTTATCTTGAAATTTGTTGGACAGTTTTCCCAAAGGCACAGTGGGCAGCTGAGCATGGAGATCAGAAGGTAACATGGAAAACTTAAAATTCCAAACCTTATTTTTTCTCACTAACTATCCCCTCATGAGTCCCAGTAAGTCTGTTTCCCCCCTTACTTCTGTACCATGACAGTACTTTGTTGGTACCTATATGTACTGGAACTTGCACTCTACCTGTTTGTAGGACTTTTCCATCCAGTAGCATCTGTAATTCTTTCTAATCTACTTAAGGGATTTAACTACAGTATTAACATGAGCCTGAAGGCATAATGTTGTTATTATGCCATAGAATAACACAAATATCCTTAAATATTGGTAATGTCTATGCTTCATACCTCAGCTTTTCTATACCACTTGCTTCATTTCTGTTTTCACTTCTAAAATATGTCCATCTATTCATATGATCAGTAATTCAACACAAGATATTTCCCAAACAACCCCCTGAAGGATGTCTAGGAGAGACTAAACACTTTGCCACAGGATCTCACAGAGTCTTCATTTTATCAGCTCTAAGGCAACAGCTGCCTAAGTGTGTGCCAAATCTTAAGCCTATGAGTGGTTTCATTTCTTTGACTTAATTTGATGCACCCTGATCAATTATGACAGAGAGCTTGAGTTTGTTTGCACATCCTTTACAAAACCTGGTCATATGCTGACACTGGTCACCCTACCTGTCACCATAGCTGCTGGCAAGCTGGGGAAGCTATAGCCTGATGGGTACCAGGGCTTCTGTTCCCTGCCTTTTTACATCTTCAGAGGCAGGAAATACATTTTTGCTTCATTTCAGTGACTCTGCAAAAGATTTACTATTACCCTTGTTTGCAGTACACAAACATACCCAAAGATTCCGAGGTTTGATTTGGCAATTGGGCTTATAAAATAACAAATATAATCCCTCCATCCTCCGCTGAACAGCTGGTGCAAACTTATTAAATGGCAGCCTCGTGGAGCACAGGCGTCTGTTGGCTTTTTTGCTGTCCTGCTCTCTGCCTGGTGTGCTCACTCCACATGTTCTTTCTTCCCTCTATTTCCTCCAGCTTTTCCTCTGTTATTATTTGCATTTCAGTACCTACTGCTTTGTATGATGTTCGATGCTTTGCTTCATGTAATATTACCTTTGATCTCCTGCCTACTATTGCCTGTCATCATTCTTGACTTCCCACTCTGATATTTCTGAACTACTTTTCAAATCAGCACTTTGTAACCTTTTCTAATTGCACTCCCTCCCTCCCACTCCGGGTTGGAATCCGTCTCGTACGATTACGGCACACCTCTTCACTGCTGTCTGTCTTCCCATCTGCTCGCTTTTCTTTCAGACCTCAGCCTATTCCATACACAGTTTTATACAAATAATCCATTAGCAGACATTTAGAGAACCTTGGGGCTCAGCTTTCCCCAGGTAAGATGTAAGCAAGATGGAATCAGGTTGGATGGATATTTTACTTAAGCTGTGCCAAGGAACAATAAATGCCTGAAAAGCGAGAGTCACACACAGAGTCTGCACAATCACTCCAGTAATTAACCCAGATAGTAATACCTGGCTCCCATATGGCAGAAATTTAGCCTAGATCTGGACAGTTTGCCTTGTACTGGATACTCTCTTGTTGCCATAATACATACAATAATTTACTACTTCTTGACTAAACTGTTCTTATATGTATTAGGAAAAAAATTTAAAAGTGTAAAAGTGCTGTTTAATGGTTTTCTAGAGCAGTGTAGGTGCAAGTGCCTTGCTAAATACATACACAGAGATAACCCTTGCTTTCTCTCTCCTTCCAGGCAAGTTTTTTTTTCTTTATACATTGTCCCTGGAGAAAGGTTCATGAGTGAAAAATCATTGCTAACTTCATTCTTTGCCTTCACTGTGAATTTCTTTCCTGGAGCAGTAATAAGAAATAATGGGTGTAATGTTTTCCTTCAGAATCCATAGTATGTAACAAATTGTCTGTTGTTTTATTTGTTGTTGCCATATTAGATTTAAGTGTATTAATTTTTTGCCTTGCCTTATCTATTTTAAGTTCAGAAGGTCATCCAGACCTTTTTGTAATATTATTTTAGGAGCCAGATCAGTTTTGTAGTTAGAGGTGGAAACTAAGATTTAGGTCTCGAGTCTCCCTTCCTGGATTAACTTCATCAGTTCCCATTATTTTGTAAGCAACCACCAATGATCAGTTGTATATGTCCAGCTAAATGAACAGATTGTACAGCAAAACCAGTCAGAGGCTACAACTCAACCTGGCATAAGAAGAGAGGTGTTTTCTGGGTTTCCCTGAAGTGCAGACCAGTACTGAGCCACAGAGGTGTATCATGTCTTAATTTCTGTATGTCTCCATTTACCTTTCTGTAAGATGGCTGTAATATATAATTCATGAGGAAGGGATGTGCAGTCTATTTAAAGCTTACAAAACTGAGCAGCTCTAAGTGGATTGCATTTGATGAGTGCTACATTAAATGATGTCATGGTGAGATGGTTCCGCTTAAAACAGATTTGGAAGAAATGGCTGGCTGGATGGGCAGATTCCTTTGTCATGTCTGAGCTAATTTAACAAATCCAAGGAGGAAAAAAAAATAAAATACTCAGTTACATCTTTGTGACTCTGTTTTCTTCATTAGTTTGTTCATTAGAAGAGACATTTGTAAGTGTATCAGGTATGAATAATAACCTAGTGTTCACTGTTTTGTCTGCAGGTCCAACATAATTTGATGAGTGAAGAGCCTCATTAATGAAATGTGTGTAAATGGAGATTAGGGAATCTTCAGTCTGCACTGTCTGGATCAGACTTTCTGGGACCTGGTCTGTGCAGACAGTTGGTGTCCATCAGGGCAGAAGGTTGGAGGGATGAGTGACAACACAGACTACCCATCCTTCTAAGCACTCTGGTATCGCCTCCAGCTGGGAAATGCAGTCACAGAGTGCAATTCATCTGTGTTCAAGGTGAAAGGGGCACTTGGGTGTGAGAATGATCCTGGGTGCTCTGTGTCAGTGGCACAGGGAACAACTCACTGGCTTTTGCCTCCTGCTAGACACCCAAACCATACCACCATGCTGTTGAGACCCAGGCTTAACAGCTAAACATAATTTTTTTTTACATATGTTAAAGAAAATGGAGTTTGCAGAAATATAAATCATCATGAAAAAAAAACCCAACAAGTAAATAGCATGTTAAAATGTTGGTTTAAAAATCTTAATATCTTTTTAGCTCTGAAGAGAATATATCTGTTGTCATTTAGTTTTCTGCTCTTTTTGGGTTTTTGCAAATGTACTGCTGCTTGCTCAACAGAGGTAATGGTTAGAGGACAGGTGTTCCTCACTGTGCTGCCAGTAACTGCAGTCCTTTCTTCCCACGGTATTCTTACAGGTTCAGTTTAACAGAATCATTGTAAATAGAGAATCACTGCTTGGGCATTTCATCCAGCAAACAGGAGCTCCCATTCCAGGGACATATTACACAGGGGAATGTAGTCTTTGGAGTATAAGCACAGGAACGATGGCTGCTGAGTTCTCTGGCTTGCAGGCACAGGTTGGCATGGGGGAGATTGTTTCCTCAATTCTTTCTGGCTAATATTTGCTGAGTGATTTTTTTCAGAAGTAGTTTAATCTCCCTTGGCTCCTTTGCCAAATGAACAGCATTCTGTTCTTCCTCACATAGATGCCATTTGATGGTACACTGAGATCCTGAATGAAAGCTGCTCTGCAACTTCAAAACACTGTTGTTAAGCTGAAAGTGAGGTGGTGTCTTGAAGTATGGATTGAGCTACTGAAGCTGGAGGCCAAAAAATACAAAGGAGCTCTGGTATTCTGGATCTAGAGGACTTGTCCAGGCCCCAGTGGGTTGTGCCAAAAATGACAAGATTCCAGTGCCTCATCCAGGCAGATCCCCAATAAAGCAGGACCACGCTTTAAGCAGGAGAATTTGAGGTCTTCATCTGCAGTACAGTGCTTAGAATAGGTACAATTGGTTTCTCTTTCTTTGGTGTCTATTCCAAAAGGGAAAATTTTCTCTGGCCAGCTCAGTTTGGCTTTCCAGGTAGCTCTTCATTACGTTCCTTTGATGGCGGCAAATTGTAGTGCAGTTGTAGTTTGCACTGTGTGAGATTACTCCTGTACTTTGCAGTCTTCTAATTTCTAAATTTCTTCTCATAACCACAAACAAAACCAAAGGCTCTATGTCTTGTTGCATGGTGTGTGTGTGTGTGTGTGTAGGGAATTAAACATATACTTTACAGTATTGTTATTAAATGCCACTTAAGTTATTCCACTTGTACTAAGCAAAGAATGGACCCTTTTAAAATAATAAAAATAATAATGAAAAACAACCTACCTTTGCACCCAATCCATGGGCAATCTGTCCTTTCCATCACAAAAAATATTTGTAATAATCTTTACATAATTTACACATCCCACTAGTATTCTCTTCCAAACCCAAGCTACATTTTTTCCTTGTCACCTATACATATTTAATATACTTTGGGACTTATAAAACAATATGACTTAGGCCAACAAGCACACAGTTGTTCAAAGCAGGTTTTAAATTATGTTCTTGGCCTGTAGCTAATGGTATGCTTATAATATAATAATAATAGTAACGGTAAATAAAAGGCAAAGAAATAACCAGGAAATATAATCAAGAAAGAAGAAAATAATCTCCCTTAATATAAAGGAGATTGCATTATACAGTCATGGCTTCAAATGCCATTAGGATGCTGGGTCTCCATTATCTATAATACCTGAAATATTTAATTTGGAGCTGTGAGCAATCTTTAACACACAAAAAGGCAGGGCTCACAGAAAAGTAATTTGGAAGTAGTCAAATGGCCCAACTCTCAGCCTCTTTATTGTCTGAGATATGATTGCTGTACTTTAGAATATATTTTTCACCCTGTCAGATTCCTTATTTTCTTTGTTGTGTAATGTTAACTGTACCTTCTTTCCCCTTCATGGCTTCTGTTTTTGTTTATTTTTGGTTTATAATAAACCCAGGGCTGGTGAGTTGCCATTAAGGGAAAGACAGCAGAGTCATAAAAAACCCCCACTGTAAAGTCAGGGACTCTGTCACAAGATATTAATGAGAGGGGTAGGTATAAAATCAGGAGATTCAAATCAATGAAGCCATCTTATAGGGTGAATATTGGCATTGTATTTTCCAGGGATGTGTTATCAAGCCCTTCATTTGCACAGCCATGAAGAGCTGTGTGCTTACCCAAGTGCTTCGTTAAATTCCCGCCTGTAGCATCATCACACGTACGTCCAGTGGCAAGATGCAGCTCTGAAGAGTAAAACATTCTCATGGGGACCTGGAATTTCTATGGTACTATGATATTCAGATTTTACAAGCTTCAGTAAATTTGGAGCTGGGCACCTTTTGCAGAACTGATAAGGAACACATGCATGGGAAATAAAGAAGATTTCATGCTGCAACGCTGAGGCAGATTTATATGATCCGTTGCAATGACTCTGCTAGTTTGTCCTGAGGATCCACAGGCTGGCCCCTAAACTGACATAATATGCCTTATTTCTGTTGATGTCACTTGAATTATGATGGCTCACTGAAGCTGAAGATCTGATCCTATAAGTTAGAGGAATGATCATTCCCCTTTTGTGACTTAGAGCCAAAACAGAACTGTGACAGTGGGAAACTGAATTAGTCATAGGTGATAATTCAGGAGCACTGGCCCAAAACTCTGCTTAGGGCATGAGAGGGGATTTGGAGAGATGCTCCCTCCTTCAGGGCATGAGCATAAGTCTTTATGCAAGTTATGCTGGGGGAAATAAAGCTATGCTAGCGATGTTGTGTGCTTTTAACCTTCAGTACATTTATGTGAGAAAGCAGTGGGAATGAAAACGTGTAAATGTGCCTGTCAGAAACCTTGATCAGTCTGGGAGGTTTATAATGGGCTTGTAAAAATATACTATGGTCTATGGCTTTTATATGGCAGCTCTGGCTGGAATCACAATTTTTTAAATAACTGATACTTAAGTCACAGGAGAGCAAGTCATAAAGAAAATTGTACTGAGAGATTTTTCTCACATTAAAAGGCTTTGTGACTTAACAAATGAAATGTTTCAGTCTCTATCAGGCAGCCTCTTACTCTGTACATATTTATTCAGATGCTTAACCTTGGACTCTGTGAATTGTGCCATTAACAGCCCCCCGGTGTCCTGCTTTAGTATCAGTTAGTTAAGCCAGGTAATGGCGAGGAACCCTGAAGAGAGATCAGGAGGCTATTGCACTAACTGCTGTATGGACACACAATAAAAACGACAGTCTCTGCCCCAACAGCCTTCCAGGTAAAGCTGAGACAACCCAGACAGACACAGAGGAGAAGGTTCAGAACCTGTAGGTAGTGCCCAGTGTCAGTCTGAGAGTCAAGTCCAGCCAGGCCTGACTTAGAGCAGACTCACTGCTACAAAGGGCTGTAAAAGAAGACAAAGAAGTTGCTTTGGGGGTACTTGAAGAACCCCTGCCTTCGAGGTGATGCAGTGAGAGGACAAATGAAAGTTCCTCCTGGAAAACTTAAGCCAGTGGGATGAAAATTGTGCATATCCACAAATCTTTGCAGGACTGGTGCCTCTGTGTTCAGGGTGATTTTTCACATGTTTCCTATACATGTTGTATAGGCAAATCTTATATGCTTAGCTCTGTGGGGGGAAACAATTAAAGATTAATAAAAAGATTCAGCACACAAAAATTATAATTATGAATAGGCTGAGTTCTTCAGTTTGGAAAAATGTAAGAATAGATATATAGGAGCTATGTGTGAATAATTTCTGTAAGATTGCTATTGCTTAAAGGTAAATGTAGCTTTCACTATTTATGACTCTTCTCTTGGATGGCTGCTTTGGGTTGTTTTTGGTTTGGTTTATTTTTTTTTAAAGGTATTTCCTTAATTTCTTTCTTTTCCTTCCTATTCTCTCTATGCCAGGGATGAGAAATTGCCACCATTAATATTTCATAACCTCCAGAGTACGTGCTAAAAACATGGAAATGTAGAAACAAATCACCTTTCGGTATTAATGCAATATTGCAGAGTGTAGCTCTCAAGGCTGTGCAAAGAAAGGATTAGACTTTATGGGGAAAAAAAAACCTCTAGCAGTAAAAATGTGTCTAGCAAAACACATTGAGAGTTTTTAAACAGTTTAAACAATTTTATCACATCCTGTAGTGACTTATTAACAGTGTCTTCAACCTTTATATATTCCAATAACAACCTGATGTCTTCATCTTATCTTATGGAACTATAATTGGCTGAATCCAGGTACCAGTGCCTGGAGGCCATACAGTCTTATAGACTTTAATGGCTCATTAGGTATTTATTCACTTTAAGTTAAACAGCTCAGCCATTTGTGGAAAATGAGCCTTTAAAATAGAATTAGGGTTTTTTTACCTAAGTGTAGTGTATAACCTGAACTGCCACTGAATTTGAATTTCCAAATCTGCCAGTTTAATTTGGCCTTGCTGTCTTCCTTTTTCAAAATGGGTTATAGCTTTATAATAACTTCTTACACTGAAGAAGTATGCTGGTGGTACTTAAACCAGCTTGAATTGCTTGATTCCTTTAGTTAAAAAACAAACTGCCCCCCACTACATGTTTAGTTGATGTATTTCATTAGCTCATGCTGACAGGTGTCATCTCTACAGGCTATCTCCAGCCTTTAATCATCAGAAAGCAGAGACCAGAGGGGTCCTAATTAATCAGAAGTTTAGCCAGGGTGGTGGGTGGTTCTACTTCACTGTTCAAAATAGCACAAGCCTCAACACACATGGTGCACCTTGGGCTGTGTCCAAATCCACGAGCTTGTGAGAGAAAGAGACTGTAAAAGATCACAGAGGATGGAGAGAACGTGACAGGGAGTCACCCTTACAGGTCCCTGGAAGCCTGAACTTGGCATGTTCATCAGCTGTCACACAGCAGACAGCTCCAGCCTCCTCTTACCGATCTGGGAGACATGGTGCAGAGAATCCAACACGTGGTTCCTGGGTGGGATCTCACAGCTCTGCACAGACCTGCTGGAGGAGACTGGGCTGATGGCACTCTCTGCCTGAAGAGCCACTGTCCCCTCTGTGAAAGGCTGTGAAAAGCTGTCGTAGAGCTGGCGTGTTCAACCTGCCCCTGTCACTGCCCCAGCGTGGTTTGGGTGAAGAGCTCTGTTGGGTGCACTCTCTCTGCCCTCCATTCCTGCTCATTCTCTCTGCACAGGGTGAAGGTGACAGAACCAGCTCCTTCCACACTGTGTGGAGTCTCTAGGGTCTTTTACCTGAAAAAAATACAGTTAGTTCAATGAAAATGCACGATAACTGTAATGTTGAACGGTTTTGTTGCAAATTACCATGCAAGGAGACATGCTCTGGGGCTCAAAGGAAGTTCATTCCCATGATGTGCTTAGCTTTCACAGAATCACAGAATGTCAGGAGCTGGAAGAGACCTCGAAAGATCACCCAGTCCAACCCCCCTGCCTGAGCAGGATCGTCTAGATTAGATCACACAGGAACGTGTCCAGATTGGTCTTGAATGTCTCCAGAGAAGGAGACTCCACAACCTCTCTGGGCAGCCTGTCCCAGTGATCTGTCACCCTCACAGGGACAAAGTTCCTCCTTATATCCAGATGGAACTTTCTATGTTCCAGTTTGGAACCTTTTCCCCTTGTTCTATCACTGGCCTTGTGTAGCAGCTATGGATTGTTCCTCAGTGCATGCCCCTTTTGTTGAAATACGGTCTTGTCCTTCACTGCCCGGTGCTGCTAAGGACAATGACAACATGTGGCATGGGAAGAAGAACATTATGTGAAGGATGCCCACTAATTTCTTGCTGCACTGGGCTTTTTGGTTTGTTGGGTTCTCTGTAGGAGGGATGGGGAAGGCTAGGGAGAGTTCTTGCCCCTTGAGATGCTGGCCCTGCTAGATCAGTGATGACAACAGGTGAAAGTTCTGTTCTGGAGCCAGGCTACGTGTTTTCCCATTCTAGTAGGTATATTTCTTTCAGACACCTGTATCATTAGGCTCAGGCATCACAACCTAAGAGAAGCTTATTTTATGAATGCATAAAATAATAATAATATCTGGAAATTGCTTTTAAGCTGACTTTTTTTCCCCTTTGTTTGTTCATTTCCATTATTTACATGGCCTGAAAATTTCCCTGTTAGCTCTATCTGGTTGAAAAAGATGCTATATATTTTGCTGGGGGTGGGGTGTGTGTGAATTGTTTTTTTAAAGAGGAAAATACAAAGTTCCTAAGATAGTTAGGAATCAAAATGCTGTCTTCAATATGAACAGATTGTTATGGACTATGCATGCTTCAGACTCCTGCAGGCACAGAGGAGGGGGGTCCTAAACTACAGTGCTGGTAGATTTGTGGTCCAAAAAGCCAACAGGATGAAACTGAAGTAAACCAAGTGCTTCTTGTTCTTCCTCTTAGAATTAAAGGAGCAGTAAAATACCAAAGGATTCTGATGCTTCCAGAGCGATCATTAAGATTAGTTAGTTACTTTAATTCACTTAGAGTGGTGCTTAAAGACAATTTGCTCCTGATTCCCCCCTGCCAGCTGAAGCAAATGGTTTTCTTTTCTCTTCCTTTTTCCTGATGAGACAACAAAAGGGACACTGAAGAGGGACTGGCTGGAGACAGGAGTCTGTTTACTCGTGCCATGTCCCATTTACATTGTCCTGTGTCTGTTTTCTGAATGCTGAACAATATCTAAAATTTTTTATACTCAATTTAAATGGATTTCAAATAAGTGGGAGAGGAATGCATGAGCAGTGACCTCTGTTTATGGCAGGGGAACAGCAGAGACTGGAGCTCGGTGACCCTTCCTTTTAAGCTTGTACCGTCCCTGCTGCACCGACGCCACCTCCATTGATCAGCACCTTTGACAAATGAGTCCACTGCTGGCTCTACCAAATGCTTCTACAAACCATTTTTTAAAAAGCAATATATCTACAAGATTAACCCCTGGAGAGCTTTTAAGACTGTCCCTCTCCTCCAATAACACGGTTACACTTAGAAAAGGTGTCTCAATATTTAATTACTGCAGACAACTGAGATGGTGTCTGTCACCTGCTGAAAAAGATAACAAGATGCTACTGGAAAGATAACAGTGATAGAGCATCATGAGGACTGCATGTAGCTTTGAAGCACATGAAACGCTGCTGCATCCTGTACCCTGTCAGAAAGTCTGTACCCCACATCACAGAGTGAATAGAGGGGCTCCAGTCCCTCAACTTCCCTGTAGAACCATCCCAAGAAACATGATTGGGATAATGGTTCTTCTGGGGCAAGATATTTACTGCTAAATCAACATTCCTTCCTAATGAATGGTGGTTTTCTGTGGAGCTCTTGAGCTGGGCCTAGCTCAGCTTAATTTAAAGTAGCTGTGTTGACATAATATATTTAGACTTCTGTAATGTGTTTGACTTAGTACTGCACAACATTCTGATTAAAAACAATTATCACTATACAAAATCGGTGTTGTACATATTAAACGGCTCCCAAACTGTCTCGATGATGGCTTGTGGAAGGGAGCTCTAAATCAGGAACTGGCACTCGGGGGAAGTTTCCAGTTCCTCTGGGGTCTCCCCATGGGTTTGGCACAGGAGCTCCAGGCTGAGGCAAAGGGCTGTCTCCACTAGCAGATCCAGGTAGTGTGGTGGGTGGAAGTTGTACAATATCTGCTTTCAAGACAAGAAGACCCAGGCTCATGATTTAGGCTACACTTCTCCAGAAAGTGCCACATAATCACAGTGAATTGATCTGGAAAGATGTTGTAGGACACCACGTGTACCCAACTGCTTGTGACTGCTCAGGGTGTCTCTGTAGACAAGTAGGATGGGACAGGTCACTGCTTTAAGTGATGCCAGAGCTGCTGTTGTGGCAGAGGAACACTATGCCCACTGTGTCACATTCTGGAAGCTGCCTCTCTTTTTTTAATGGCTTCTGTGAAAGCTGTCTGTGTGCAGGGACTGGCAGTGGGGGCTGCAGGGACTCTGAGGAGAGCATGGGTTGCCCTACCAGGACAAAGCCAATTATGGGCAGTTCCAGGTGTTTCTAAGTAGTTCTAGGCAGTTCCAGGTGGTTCTGGGGCACAGCTGAGCTTGTCAGTGAGGCTGGTGGAACTGCCCCCAGTGGAAGCCGATTTAACAAAGGGGCCAAATGCTACCTGTACAAACCAGGGAGGGGTGTGAGAGAGTAGTGTGAGCTCTGAAGGTGGAATAGGAAGAAGAGAAGAACAGAGCTTTGGGTTTCTGTTCAGCCCCTGGGGAACTTCATGCAGGAGCAGGTGGGTGAGCCCTGAAGGAAGCTGCAGCCCTGGGAGGGGACTTGTGCTGGGGCAGGGAAGAGTATGAGGAGGAAGGAGCTGCAGAGAGGAGCAGTTAGGTGCTGGCTGTGACCCCCTGTTCCTCCACCCCTTGGTGCTGCTTGGGGAGAGGAGGCAGAGGAGCTGGGAATGGAGGAGTGCAGCTGAGCCTGGGGAAAGGGGTGGGGGGTGTGAGGAGGGATGGTGTGGTTTTAATTTTGCTCTTTTTTAACCATCCAAATCTATTTTAATTGGGATTTAATTTAATTTTTCCCCAATTCAAATCTGCTTTGCCTGTGACAGTATTTTCTTCCTCCATCTTGTGGAGGTGGGGAGGAGACAGCATCTGGGTGGGGATCTAGATGCAGCCCAGGGTCAAACCTCCACTGCTCCCTTTCTGAAAAAGTTCAGCCCACAGGTGTAAGAATCTTATGTGGAAAATTCCAGGTATGGAGGTTTGGATACACTTTGGTTAAAGCCTCAGTGAGGGAACAGCCTGTATGATGTACAGCAGATGCTTAATTTCCCAAGCAAAGAGAGGATAAGGTCCACCTAACTTGGCATAAACCAGAGTGACTTCCTCAAATTGCAGATCTGGCCCTATAAATTAGTGGAAAAGTGTCTGAGCTGTGTTGTCTTGGAGCCAAACCCCAGCAATTTAGCAACTGAAATTAGGATGAAACCCAGTGGCAGACAACTGGAGCCAGCAGAAATTCAGGTCAGACTTCAGGTGCTAAAATTTCACACAAAAAGTAACCAAAGTTTGTGATGATTTGCAGAGGGATGTAGATGAGGCTTCATTATTTCATTTTATTATCTTTCTAAAAATCTTTCCCACTACAAAATGTGATCAGGATGCAGGAGTTACCAAGTGACGTATTTTGGCCTGGATTATTCTGGAAGTCAAGTAGATAAGTATAGTCCCTCCTGGTATAAAATTTCCATGAGGCTGAATGAGATCACAGGCTGTGATGACAACGTTTGCTGTCTCCTAGCACCACAAATGATTAGAAGCAGAATTACAGCATGGTGATTTCATGTCAGAGGACAATGCTTTATTACTGTTTGATTTACTTAGTAATATAAGCATATTGAATCAGAGTGGGGAAAACTGCTTTAGAATTAATTTTTTAGTTAGCTCAGTTATTTTTGCTTTGTTCTGTCTTTCTGGTGACCTTCATCTGAGTGTAAGGGCTCCTGTAAGAGAGAAGTGTGATGGTTTTCTTTAAGTTATGATTCACCCAAAAATAGCATTAGTGAAACAGCAGTCTTCCAAGGGAACAAAAGATATTTGAGGGACTTGGCAACGAACTGATGACCTAAATATTAACATAGAATGGATTATTTTTGCAATTTCCATGAAGATTATAATAGCTGCTGTTGATTACTAGGTGGCCACAGTTGAGTCACATTTATGTACTCAAGTGGGGATTCATAACACTTCATTTTCCCATGTATAAGGTAAATCTGGTCTAATTTAGGAATATAGATTCTCTATACAGTCTCTATACAGAGAATTAATCTTCTCTAAAGATGATCATCCCATCATAAATTCCTGAGATAGACAGGCTAAGTAACTTCTAGAAATGCCTGTATTACTACACATCACTAGAGTATTCTACAGAGGTGCCAGACTTTTGCTCCAACAGAAAAAATGTTCATTGCTTGAAGACCCCTGTGTCTCTCCCTGTGGTTTCTCATCCCATGCTACCCATTCAGTAGTGCCAGCTCTTTGTGGAGCTGTGACACGAATCGCTGGGGAACCACCCCGCTCCCTGCTGCAAGGGCATGACGGGGGGCGGTGTGATGGTGGGGAGTAATTAGAGCAAGAAGATGAGTAGGCAGAGGTTGCCAGCTAGAAAATCTTTAACTTTCCATTAAGGCTAATTCAGTTTTTTTTCATAGGCACTTAAATTAACATAAAAATACGTTCTTTGCTATTGTATAGTTTCTGTTAAATTAACCCCTGAGTACCCCACCCTCCATGGTAACACTGTTGTGTTCCATGCAGCAATAAGATGCTGTATGAAGACCATGTCTTCAGTGAGTGCACTGCCCTTGGGTACCCCAGAGGTTAGTTAAGCAGTATTTCTGGATGTTTGATTACCATGTTGAGTTAATTAATGGGCTGCATGCGATCTCTATTAATTAGATCATGCTCAAGCCTTGATAAAGTGTATGTCCTTATAGTACAGTATAATAGTTTCACAAATCCCCTACAAACTGTGGTTAATTATAAGCTGATCATGATTTCAGGATTTAAGGGGTGGGGGGAGATAAAACACCTTTCTGAATGTTTTTTACAACCTTTTTTTTAATGGTTTTAAAATGTTTCTGAGAAAAATCTTCCATGAAGTGAAAGTAAGGATGCATTTTTGAAGGTGAAATGATTTGGTGCAAAGAAACAATTTTTCTCTTAGAAAGATATCTTGACAGCTTTCCTCAAACTACATCATCTGGGGGAGGAAGAAGCTTAGAAGAGTAAAAAAGACAGGGGGACACGTTGCTTCAGTGGAGGGGAGGACAGACAGTAACCTATAGTTACTATTTAAATTTGATAGTCAGTTCTGCTCAGAACTATAAACTCCCCTTTCCAAGTGCTTTGAGAACACACCTACCACTTCTCACATCACAAGCTGCCATCATAGTAAACCTGGCTTCACTCCTGCAATTAAGATTTCATCCTAGCTGTCCTTGGCTTCAACCCACTTGAGTGCTACACTCTTGGGGATGCTCGGAGGCAAAGACCAAACTTGATAGCAGGGCTCTACTGCCTGTGCTCTTCAGGCAGAAGATCACACATATAGGTTTGGTAGGACAGGTACTGCTTCTCTGCTAACTCTAAAAGGGTCAAATTCATGAGTAAATAAGCAAATTAAGCAGAGCTAATTGACTGCCAGCAGTAGGCAATTGGTAGCTGCCAGGTGATTTGTACGTAAGCTATTGATACAATTTTGAAAATGCACCTTAAAAAAGAGAACATCTAATTAACTTCTCACTGGTGGCAGGTACAGCAAAGTAAGGGAATGTGCTACTTGGGCTGGAACACAGGAATTTCAGTTCAATCTCTGCATTTGTGCCAGTTTGGCTTTAGGATTTATGCACTCTCACAAAGACTTTATGGTTGGCATGGGGCAGCTTCCTAGAGAACATAAATAATTACCTCACATCTATAGAAACTTCCACATTTTTCCTGTTTGTATTGATTCAAACCCTGAAGTTCTTTGCCCTTATTCTGGCACAGAGGCCTCACAGTCTACAAGAATTGAGCACAGAGAAGGACTTTGTCCCAGTGGGTTCCACAAATTCTTAAAGAATAACATGTGATAATAGTTAATCTATTATATACACATATGTGTATTGTACATAACATTTAATAAAATTAAAACTTGATGAGCCACGTGGAACTGTGTTTAAATTACAGTTTTGTTATTTCCCAAGTTATCTGAAAAACAATCCTTAATTCATGATTGTGTGTTTACACTGGTTCACTACAGCATCATCTGACCTTTTCAACTATTCCTCTCTCTCCACAGGATGAACGTTTACTGCATGGAAACGCCAATGCAACAGTAAGATCAAATATAAATTAAATAGCATTATCAAACCAGATTAGAGAGAATTTGTTCAGTTATTGTCTATCTAAGTAATTTTTCAGGACATGAAAATCAATCAGCTTCGTTGTTGGAGTGCTGCTTCACTTACCAAGCACCTTTATTAAGACAGATGGAAATGCAGCTCTGGCTATCTTTAAAATGGTGGTTGATCATAACTCTTTTAATCTAAGACCTCATTTAAAATTATTATAAGAAATGTAATACTGTGCTGGGGAAGAAGTAGTACCTGCTACCCAGACAAAGCACTTGTCTGGATAGAAAAACAGCTTTCAAAACAGAACAAGGAGAAATCCAGAAAAAGCAGCAGGAATAAAAGAATAAGGAAAAAAATACCCCCCCGACCTCAGTAGGAGCTGAGATTACTCAGTATTTCTTGTAACAAAGCAGAAAGAAGGATTCTCGGCACTGTTGAATCAAACTATCATAAAAGAAGTTTTAGTGCCTTGTAAAAGCAAGATAAACTTTTCCATTTCCCCGTGGAAACAACAAGCAGTCTTGCAACACAACAGATTTCTCCTGCTTTGATTTCCTTTCCTTAAACTTCGCTGGAGTGTGGCCAGATGCAGGACGTATACCTCAGTAAACTGCCTGCTCACAAAACACCCAGAACCTTATTCCTCTCTACAATCTGGACATAGAGTTATTATTGTTGTTGTTATTATTATTATTATTGTTATTATTTACTTTTTTTACATGAGAACCGACAAGAGGGATTTAGTATTCACCTGTGCCTTGCAGCACAAAGCACAGCAAACAGGAGATGGGTGTCAATGCTGAGGGGCTGATGTTTGAGGAGGCTGGAAGCAGGTCTGGGAGGTGGAGGAGGGGACCACGCAGCAGCTTTCCGGTAGATGGCTCTATTATACACCAGACTGTCCTGCAGCTCCTGCGCTCCTCCCCCAGGGAACCTGCCTTTTGTCTCAGGCAAGTCTTTTCACGCAAAACAGATGCACAGACCTTTGCCGTTTCGTTTGGGCACTGGTGTCTAGCGTAGGTGTCTTTCATTAATACTAGTTTTCACCGTGATTATGACATGTAATTATGAAAGTACTGCAACAACAGAAACTTTTAGAGTTAAGCCCTGGGCCACAGCATAAACCAGCACCTGGTAAGCTGATAGGCAGAGCGAGGACTAATAGCTGATGTAGAGTTCGACTGAATTATTGGTTGCACATCTATTCATATAAAATTTAACAAGCCAATTAAAGCCTTTTGTTTAATGCAAGGTTACTTCCAAATGGTATTTCCAATTTCAGGATTTTTGTTGTTTTGTTTTTTTGCAAAGAGCACAATATGGGATTGATGAGTCTTGTTATTTTGCCTATAAAGAGAGGTCTTAAATGCTCACAAATGCCTGCCAAGTGCAGCCATTCAGTTCTACACCACAGAACTAGATGAGTTTTGCTTGAGTTATAAAATGCATTAATTTAAGATTATGCCCCTGTATGCTGTGAAACATATGTAGGTACAGCACAGAGCTGACAATTCGTCAGGCCCTTCTCCAAGACCTTTTCATGAAGAATGAGATTCCATTTGGATCAATTACAAGTGAATAGACATTATACACTCAAAATCATGCCTTTGTTGCTTAACAGTGCAAAATACTGTTGGTATAATTATTTTTGCACAGTCCTCTTGCCCTGTGGCATTGATCCAAATGTGATTCCAACTCTACCTGGCTCTGGCCCAAGACCACTTTGCGTAAGGCCCTCAGGATCCTAATTCTCTCATCCAACTAACTATGACCAGTGCCTGTGTGTTTTTGGTTCAACATACAATGGTACGTGCAGGGAAAGCCAAATGTCGTTCTGGCTGTCAGTGGCCTTCTGCAAAATTTGGTACAAATCTCTTGTACACTGCACCTTCTTCATGGATTTCTCCTATATATTTCATATGCTTCTATGTTCTACATCCCTGAATGTTTTTATGTGACCCTTATTTCTCTACTTTGGCCCCTGATTATTTTGAAGGAGTTATAACAATCTGATTTAGACTCCTGACACATCTGTTGCATTACACACAAGCAGCCATGTGTGCAGATAATGAACATATTTGGGGAACCTACTTTAACTGGCAAACCAAATCAATTTTGAGTAGCACATAATTCAGAAGGGAGATGGAGCATGTGACATATAAGCAGAGGGTAAGAGAACTGGGTTTGTTTAGCCCGGAGAGGAGAAGGTTGAGGGAATTCCAGTTTTCCAGTATATAAAGGAGGATTATGAATGAGTCAGAGCCAATTCTTCTCAGAAGGGCACTACAGAACAGCAAGACACAACAGTTACAATTTTTAACATGAAAAATTCCATCTAGACATTGGGAAAAAAAAGAGGGTTTTTAAGCCCTGGGACAGGAGGCAAAAAAAAAAATATTGAAAAGATAGGGACTAATATTTTAATTTTGTATGTTTTCATAATTTGGCTGAACAAAACACATGGCAACCTGATATGACTCCAGACTAAGCCCTGCTGGGAGCAGGCACTTGGATTAGATGACCTTCTGAGGTTTCTTCCATAAAATTTCTCCACAATTGTTAGACCAACCCTGTGTTTGGGTTTTTTTCACTTCACCTCATAAGGAAGAGATAGCTAATGTAATTTTCTAGAAGATTTGAGTGAAGAAAGCCAGGACAAAACTCCTCGAAGTAAAAGGACTTGGAATCTATGATGTTTTTAGATCTTTGGCAAAAAGTGGAAAGGGAGACAAAGTCTAGGTTTGGCCCTTAAGTCAGTTTGTTTTTACTCAAATATGTATTATCATTATAAAGATTTTCCTTACCCCAGGGAAGCAGTGGTGTTTAACTGTAGCAGTCCTACTCATGTCCTTGTGTTGGACATGGGCTATTGAATGTGGTGTACATCCTTCCAGTCACAGGTGACTGCATTCTTTCTCTCTGCAAGCCCCAAACCCTTATCCATACTTCTATGCCTAAAAATTGAATGGAAAACAAGTTTGTCTTGTGCTAGACCATACTACTGAGCTGAAGGGTACAGCTTTCTGTCTTGAAGAAGATGGTCTCCTGACTCGGGGTGGGGACTTTGGCACATTGGTGTATGTAACAGATCCCACTGAATTTCTCTGATGCTTTCTAAGAACTTAGAGAAAGGTGGAGTTGAGCTTTGGAGATTTATGTTTCAGTATACATCTTGTGAAGGAGGTGGATTTTTCATTTACATGCAGCCTGTTGCAACAACATGGAGGATATGTCCTCCCTCACCAAATATTACAACCCAGATAATCGAATCCAAGCTTTTCTCAGAAATAACTTGCAAGAAACAGTTCTTCATGCTACATAACATAAACAATTGCTAAAATATGCAGATCAGAAAAACTAATGATGTGTAATACTATAATGTTTTAAATGTCTTAATTTAGTTTATAGGCACTCCAAAAAAACCTCTTAAGGAGCCAAGCATCAATAATGTGAGCTTGTGCTAGCTGAGTAATTACCTCTCGGTACTGAATTCTTAAATATTAATCTGCTATATGCTATTCATCATGTGCAACACTGTAATCTGTGAAGGCAAGGCAAAATCAAGGCTCTGAAGTAAAAGAGAAGCTTTTTCAGCCAAGGTTCAGCACTGCCAGTTCTTCAGACTTGAGGAAGACTATCCTCCCTGCTTCTTGACAGACATGCACATGGCAGTTTCCAGTGTGTGATGAGTACAAACACTGGCATGACATCATGCATCCTTTTCAAAGCACTGCTGTAGCTTGTTTGAGGAAATGAGCTCGATGACATGGTTGAGATGAGGTGTAAATGTCTGAGATATTTACAAGTTACCAATTTGCTCCTAAATTACTGCAGCATTACTCCTGTTTCCTTGTGAGGTGACCAAAGAAATAGTCATGGGTTTAATTTTGCCTTTAGCAAAGAAGAACCATTCCTGATGTTCAAATATCTTTGCAGGACAACTTTATATAATCAAACCAGGGTATATTTGCATTGTGAGGTGCAGTATACTAAAGACACCCAACCTAATGTCGAGTCAGTGAGGTCAGATTGTATACAACCCCAACTAAATTACTCTGCTTCATAAACTGTGAGGAAAAAAACTCCAAATACTTAACTCAGAATCTTGAAATGTATTTAAAATGGGCCTAGTATTATATTTCATGGTTTTCTAGTAGGAAAACTTCACTTCTTGGACTTGAGCTCTTCCTTGTTCTGTGAAAGAGGCAATCTGTATCTAAGGCAGGTAAACAGAGGGGAAAATTGATATACTCTATATGCCCTGAAAATAAGTACACTGATTTAGGGAATTTTCTCCCAGGTTGAGGAGGCTGTATTGGTTGAGTAGGCAGTCTTTTAATGCAAAACTACTTTCTGCTGCTATGGTTATGGTCATGCTGCAGTCATGCTTTATTATAGTTGTGCTGCAGTCACTATTGCTAGCTGTAGCAATCACTGGGATAAGAGATTTCTGGCTTTAGAGGGAAACTTCAGCCCTGATGGAAGTCTCTACTTCTGCTATTAAGAAAATTGCTAGAAGTACACCAGTGTGCCTAATAGATAATGCCAATAAACACTGAGGTGGAAAAAAGAAAATATTTTGCTTTACTACTTATTTGGTGTAGGTTTCTTGATAAGTCATACAACCCACTTGAGGCCTCAAGTATCTAATTTAAGTGGCCTGTCTCGACACAGCCTGTGAAGCTACAATGCAGGAACAGGAGTAGCAATCACTTTTTTTTTTTATTATGCTCATTGTGGGTTTGTGCAAGCTCACAACAATGCTTCATGCTAAAACATGTTAATTTGACAGGAGGGATCAGTCAGGGTGGGTGTGTTCCTTCATTTGAAAGCAGTGGTCACCCAAAATGACATCAAGGGAATGCTCACTCTTTTTTTTTTTTTTCCTCCTCTTCTCTTTCACAATGGTTTATCTGGTAGCAAATTAAGGTTAGTTTCACTTACACCCTCACAGGAGTGCTGTGGAGTGCAGGAGTTTTTCATGATCCTTCACAAATTTCCTGCAGTTTTAGAGTGGGTGTGTAAGCCAAGCTATAAATTAATGGGTAATGTCTTCCCAACTGTGTAAAAGACTATACCTCTCTTCCTCCTGGGTATTCAGAAGTTGAGTGTGTTTTTCCTCTTATGAGAGGACCAGACTCCAGCTAAAATCCACTGGAAAAAATGTTTCTACATGGGCTGAGTCTCAACATCTGTAGACTCGCAGCCAAAAAAGAGAATGCCTGTCCCCCTTTGCTGGTGCATCCCCTGTGTGCTCACACAGGAGTATCACAGCCCTCTTCATCCAGAGGCAGTGAGAGTATTCCAAGAGCACGTGTGTGTGCCACAAACACACACTCTTAGGGAGGAGCATCTAGTGGAGAGCAATGGTGTTGTAGTTCATCAGTTCCTCAAAGAATAAGTTCTCTTGGGAGCAAAGATTTCAAACTGAGACATCATACTCAGACCTGATCTTTCACCAGCTGATCAGAGACACACACAATGTGCTGCTCTCTGGGCTGATCCTTCAGGGAAGTGTGTTTTCCAATCCTGCATCATTCAGTTTGGAAGCTGTTTATCTCTTTTAACACCAAATTTTTAAATGATACTTAATCACACCAAAGAGCTTTCTTTTCCTCAGACAAATTATGTATTTACATACAATTCTCTAATTGCTTACAATATGTTGTATTCCAAATGTAACACCTGCTTGGGGATGCAGCTAATTTAGATATAACAAGATAAACAGTAGAATTCTACATTTTATAAGGTGGGGAAAAGTAATTAAAAAATATAATTAAGATTACATAGTAATAAGGATAAAATTATTTTTTCAAATCTCATAACAGCTTCTATAGAAAATTATTTATTGATTAGGGGCATATTTCTAGGAAAATTTGGCTTCATTATAGGACAGAAATGGAAAGAAAAACATGCATCCTATTAAAAAGCTACAGTATTTTAAAGATGCTCAGCTTTTTTGGTGTATTTTTTTGGCATATGAAAAATAAAGGGGGGAAGAACTTTTTTTTTTTCTGAGAAATTGACTGAAGTTCAGTGCAGGTGCATTACCTTCAGAGCACCACTTCAGAGGTGAGATTTGTCCTGGGCTATGCCAATGCAATGTGTAAAGCTGTTGTAGGACTGGCAGTGGCTTTGCACCCTGCTTCACTGCTCTTGTAGAAGCAGCCATCAATGTCTTTGGCAAGTGGCAGTGTTGTGATGATTCCCTCAGAATATGCTTGACCTCTGTGTCTGCCACTGTCACTGGCCCCACAAGGGCCAGGGTGGAACACACAGACTTTGTTGTCTCTTCTTTTTGTTTTTGCTTTTCCAGGTCTCATTGTTGAGACCTCTCCAAACCTTTTTCTTCCACTTGTGGCTGCCTGTATGGTACAGTGGGGTGTAACTGTTCTTAAACCATGGGGGCTTCATAGGCAAGGCTGGGTAATTGCTGATAGAGCTGTGTCTATCCTAGTGAAGGTCTTGCCATTCATAGCTCTTTCCTTTATTGACCAAAATGAATTTGTTCTACTGAGTCTGCTTGCCTTGTTCTGCTCTGTGCATTGTAAACTCAAAGGCCTGTTTGGTTGTGGCTGCAAAGATGTTGGTTGAGGTGAAGCATGGGGAAATGATGGGCTGAGAAAAGCATTTTGATTTTCACTAACCATGTATTCAATATTGTTGGAGACAATTCATAGAAAATAATTATACAGGGATCTTGTGTCTTTTTATTATTTTATTCCTACCACTCAGTTTCATTTGCTGTTTTATCTCTCTCCCTAGGACATAACTTCTCTTTTCTGAAGATCTGAAAGTGCTTCACAAATTGCTGTTTTCTCAAACTCATATGTAGTTAAACATAGTTTATTTTCTTTTTAAAAATGGATGTAAATTAGGATGCCTCTTCTGTCCACTGTCCCCAAGCAGATGGGTTCTTGCCTCCAAGCTTGGTTTTAGCTCATTCTGTGGGTTTTTGAGTTGCAGCAAACCAACTGTGTGTTTGCTCTTCACATTCTTATCATGAGTCACAGGTTCTTGGCTGTGCTGCAGATCTCTCTACCATCCTTCAAACCCCCAAATCATTCTCAGCCATGTCCACTTCCTCCAGCCCCCATACTACACCTGAGTTTTTTTTTAAAGAAATTTAACACAACCTGATAACCAAAAAAATCCATTGCAGAAGGTGTTTTTGCTGATCTTTGTGAACTCACAGATGAGTCTGTCCCAGAACTCTGATCCTGGTCATACTTTTAGCATTTACTTTCACTATGGAGCATTCCTGCTTCTGTAAAGATAGTTCTGTTAAATTTAGTGCAGTGCCTTTGATATCTGTGCTGTGAGAAATTGTAGCCATGCCACACAATGCAGTGCTCTGATTTCTGTAGCCTGAGAATACAGAACTATATAAAGTCACTTTGGATTTTGTTTCCTGAGAAACATATTTCATTTTATGTCTGGGTCTTACTAAATCCTGAATGAGCCTATATGGAAGGGACAGAAGGGGACTGTGAAATAACAGGGCCTTTTCCTTCACACTTGAAATCCATTCTGTGCTGTAAGCAAGCAAATAGCTTTGCCACCTGCAGCCATTTGCAAGCCAAAATGAAATGAGCTGATGTTCTCTCTCCTATTCCAAGCATACAGGTGTCCACTGTATGAATAGTGTTACTGCCATTGGCATCACTGCTGATGGTGTCAGCACAGAAACCAAATGACTCTGTTTGAAAATTGCCCTTTACACTGAGCTGGGCCACGCTGGCTGGTGATATGGAAGAGCTTTGTCATGAGGCTGTACCTCATTGAAAAGGAAACAGGATTTCAGTCCTCAATGTTTGTAGTCCAACATTGATACCCAGGGTATGAGTCAAAGTTCATGAAATTCACCACAGTCTGTTTATTGAAGATAAAGACCTTTAAACAAGATCTTGAAGTCTTTCTTAGGATACAGAGCTTAAATTGCAATGTAGACCAGACTTCCTCTCCTCACCAATCTTCTGGTCTCTGATAGAATTGTTACCTGCATTTTTGTGGAATCATAGAATACTTGGGATTGGAAAGGACCCTTAAAGGTCATCCAGTTCAACTGTAATGAGCAGGGACATCATCAACTGGATCAGGTTGCACAGAGCCCCATCCAACCTGATGTAGAATATTTACAGGGATGGAGCATCTACCACCTCTATGAGAAACCTCTCTCCAGTGTTTCATCACTTATTGTCAAGAATTAGGGCCTTACATCTAGTCAGCAGAACCTGTTGGAATTTTGCTGTGGCAAAACTTTAATGCTTTGAATCAAAAGCTTTTCAATGAGAAAACATATTTGCTAGTTTTGATAGGAAGGTTGTCTCAAATTGGAGGTAGCTTCATTAGTGTATTAGCCTACTCAGAAAGGGAATGGGGCAGCCATCAAGGGAATCCCTTTGCCTGCTTCATCTGTCAGTCAGGATTCCTCCAATAGTGAGGCCATGAGGTTACTGTGTCGACAAAGCTTTATTCATACATGCCTAGTTGATAAGCATGTTCACATATCAAAACAACATGCCAAGGTTTTCTTTTGCTGTATCACAAAATCTAAATATTTTCAAAGGGCAGTGAAACTGTTATCCTCAACACTATATAATTCCTGTACTCTGCAGCACTCCAATAATCTAGGACTTTTTTACTACTAGTGGAGGGTTGGTTTATTTTTATTTTTTTAAACCTAAGCACAGTTACTGAATTACCTTCTGAAAGCCAGATTTTTCAAAATCTTATTCTTCTAATACTGATATTAAATATAGTGAAAGTGGCCATAATTTCATCTATGTCAAATTATTGGCTATTTTAGTTGTCTTGTTCTGAGCAACACCAAACAGCCAATATAGACTGTGAAAGCAACATCAGCAAGGATCCCCTCCACCTGAGTTCTGGTCCAGCCCAGAGGTGAGCATGAGAGACCTGGGAAGTAAAGGCTGTGTAAAAGCAGGAGACTCTGTAAAATAAGAAAGCCTGGCTGGAGCAAGAGAGGAAAAAGTAATGATGCAAATAAAAGCAGATAGTCAGATGAAAAACACACATCGAGGCAGTCGAGTTAATCAGGGCTCAGGAAAATCATGTTATCATTTGGTTGGAAACCCCATCAAACGTACTTGGCAGAAGAAATTTATTTAGATGTAACTTGAGAAAATCCCACAAAGGATCCATTCTGACATGTGAATGCCTCGCATTATCTACGAACACACAGGTGGCTTTTGGACGCCACATGCTGCATAACAGATGCCTTTGCCTGTGTCTCAGGAGCCGCTCTTTGTGCATTCAGTTTGAGCCAAAACACTTTGACAATGCAAAAGATTTGGGAAAGGCTGCTTGGCTGGTGCTTATGTTGTGGAGTGAGCATTTAAAACAGAAAATCTGGATTGTTTTCACTGGTCATTAGAGGGTAGTTTAACTAGCTTACTGCTTTTATTCCCATAAAACGACTTAAAATAATTGTGGAGACTGAACCATTTCAAAATAGCCCTTGTTTATATGTATGTATATTGACATCACTGTCCAATTTGGACTTTGGTACAAACTTCATTAGCACAGAATGCATAAACACCAGTCTCAAACAGCAATCAATACTTCACTAATATGCCATAAAATGCTACATCATACATTTACATAAATGATTAAAACTTCTGCTTTGCTAATGCATGCACACTTGGTGCAGTGCAGATAACAGTGCTGCACACATGGTGTTTGTTAGCAGTGTCTTCAGCATTACTCAAGTTCAGAGATAGGGGTCAAGAAACTGCAGCAATGTGGAGTCATTTATGAGAACTCTTGCCTGCAAGGAGTTTTACTCAAGAAATGCAGTGTTTGGGTTTCTTTCCTTTTAGAGATGATGGTGACTGGGAAAACAAGCCAGCCCCCTTTGTCAGCTGTACATTTGTGGGATCTGAGACTGCCAGGGTTTAGGTACTTCCAGCAGTTCTTTTGGAAAAACGATTCTGTGGTTATTTCAGTGATTTAAAGGTGAAAGGGAAGTGACTGTTGTGCTCCTGGCTCTGAGACATCTGTAACTTTTCCTTATATATTGTAAAGTTAATATTGTAATGGTTACTGTAGCTTCACTGATCCTATAGGTAGGGTGACACAGGTGGGAACAGATTGTATGGGACATTAGCAAATCCATGTACACAGAAATACCGTTCTTTGCCTGTATTTCAGCAGGATTCGGATTAGCTTCTCAAAAGAAAAGTTTCTCCATCTCTATGCAGCGTCATCTCCCAACATTCACAGCATCCCTCTAAGTATTTGCACACACATCAGCATATTCAGTGCTGTACTGTTGCTTTGTCCAGTCTTTTGCAGAGATATATTCTATTTCCAGTCTCTGGAGGGATGTTTGCTTATCTTCTTTCAACTGTCTTGGCCTTCAGGAAATTGAAACAGAGGGGCTAAGACCCCTGCAAAAGATCTGCTTTCGCAGTTCTGTGGCACTCTCTGTTGCTGAGTGGTGAATACCAATTTAATTATACTTGTGAGCCATGTCTATGTGTCTTTTTGTTAAATCAGAAGTGTGGAAATGAGTTTCAGGTACTATTAAAAATTTGCTACAATAATACTATAAAATACAGTAGAAAAATCTGTATCTAGCTTGTTCTACAGCCCTTCTAAATTGAACTCAATTAGGCTGCATGTCTCCTTTATTCTCAAAGATCTAAAACTGCTACAGTCACATGTGGGATGTGGTAATGCATTACATCAGAATTGTCAATACCTCTAAACCATGTCCTAAGGTGCCCTTTGCTGAAAATCCTTTTGAACTAGTGTGAATGGCTGCAGGTATAACAAATACATCTTTACCTATATTTATATGGTAATATAAATGCATATTATGAAATGGAACTAAGGGTATGCTGCAAGATGAAGAATTTTGCTAGTTTGAGTTATGATCACACTCACAATTCATAGACTGATAAATGAGTGTGATCACTATAAAATTTTTTTAGTGATATGGGTGAGGAACCTTTATATAGACACATTTCACTTGAAGTTGGTCTTTCTGCAGAAATATTATAGATCACATGTACTTGTGACATAGGCCAGCACATTTCCTCAGATTTCAGTGAAGTTTCATCATTAAACCTTGGGAGAAATTTTGACCTTGTTTTGGAGAAAACAAACCAAAGCAAAACATGTCAGAACCTGATGCAAAACTCCTTGAAATTCTCAGTAACCTCCATGGGTACTTCATGAACCGCTACAATTATTCATAATACTTGGTTTTGAGTAATTTTGCAGTTATTGCTTGTTCTTTCACCCCATCCCTTAAACTTTCCTAAGCAACACTGGTGTTGAAGTAATATTTCCTAAAATATATGCTCTAGCTGAAAAATTGTCAGCATACTGTTAAACAAAAAAAAGAAAAATGTATTTATTTTTTCCTGGAGAAGTGGGATGAAGCCCTATTGTCAGGCACCTATCGGAGCAGGCAATTAAGAAGCAGCAGTATACTGTTCACATTCAGAGCATAATTCAATAAATACATACTGCATAGTTGCATTCCCCAACTAGTAATTACAAACAGATGCAATCAACAGGTCTTTTTCAAGATTTTTACAAACCTCATTGAACTGTTAAGAAACCTCAAGCAGGAGTTAATTCAAAAGAACGCCCACGCCACCTGCTCTGCTCAAATGTGTGTGCTCACACAACTCACCCCCCACCCCCAAATGAGTGAGGAGGCAAGTAAATAAAGAAATAAACAGAAATGTGTGGGCAGGAAGCCTTTATATAAGGAGAGACTTAAAAATTCTTCATGACTTCATTTATAGGGAAGTGTCCCAAATGTCACCTTTTAAAACCGACTGGGCCTAGGTTCTGTCCCCATCACTTCTTGTTGTGGTGTGTAAACTGCAACACAGCAGCTGCCTTTAGGGAGGGTGTAGTTACTGTGTGATTCAAGTCACAGCAGTCCCTATGGCTGAGCTGCTCAGCAGTCAAAGCTTCCAGAGGAAATTTTTGAGGAAGATCCATGCAAAAGGAGGTTTCTTCCTTCTTCCTCTTGGGTGTAAAGAGATGCTATTTGGAAATTACATGTTTGCTCGATGCATGGGAGAGGCAATGCCTGTTAAAACCTCAAGATTATTTGCATGCCTGTTAGCAGCTGATGAAACACAACTGACATTTGCAGTTCCACCTGCAGTCTTCCTTCTGCACACTCGGACAGCATCAAAGAAGAAATCCTGATTACATGACATGCTTTGTTTTCCTCACTGGTGTAGCAGTTTGTGTCAGGATAGGCATAATCTAAACTGTGCGAGAAGTTCTGGAAAGAACAGCAAATATTTCTGTGAATAAGGTGAAAGCATTGCATTAACTAATTGTATGTACTTCATACAGAGGATGTGATGTGAAACTGCCCCTCACAATATCTATGTAGACATCATTTAATGTTCCAAACCTAAAGCAGTCGTGTACCCTGTAATGCCATTCTGTTTCCTGCCTTAAGATCAGGATGTCATAGCATTGTTTACCAGCAGCACTCTCTCATGGAGAGTGAGAAGTCTCAGATCCCTCATTAGGAGGGGAAGGTGAAAGATGTAAGAAGTCCTGGTGACCCTGAGCTCACTGGGAGGGAATGGTCTGGAGAGATTCAGGGTTGTTTTTTTTTTAGTATTTTCCTTACATAGTTCTTAAAGTTTGTAGCTCCCTATTGCTTTCTTAGTTCCAAAGAGAGCAGAGAATTTTCCTCCCCTCTACATCTTTATTTGCTGCAGAATTGATAAGAAGTTGTAGCTAATAAAAGAGGGGTCTGTGGAACAAGATGGATAAGGCACTAGTAGAGGCATCAGGAGATCTAACACTGATTTATGGGACAAGTGACTTGAGGCCACATGCAGTAAACAACTTGAGAATTCTTCAAAATCTCTAAATTACATCCCTAAACTATTCCAGCTGAATACTGTAATCACCAGGTGATGTTTTCTAGTGCTCCTATTTCTGGCTTGTGTTTTCTTGAATTGCTCTCTGCACACAGGCCAGCTTTAAGAGGACATTTGGAGGATATTCCTTTTCTGAAAGTCCTTCCTCTGCCAAAATCTCCTCTTTCAGATCCCTTCCCAGTTCCTGAGCTGTAGCTGTTGTGGAAAAACTCATTGGAGTAAATCTCTGAGAGAAATGGGTAGGGGAGACCACCACCATGCAAAGGGGTCACTGGTGTACAGCACATTTCTGCATCTGCTAATGGTCAGTTTTAAGTGGTAGCTGTTACTAGGTCATGGTACCATGCAAGGTTGTATTTTTTTACTTTTCCCAAATTATCAGTAGTGATGGTGTGGGAAATTTAGAGGGAGCTGGGACATAATGTGTCTCAAAGGGATAAACTACTATCAATCAAGTGATGAGCAGTGTCATCAACCTCTCTGAAAAGCAGATGCTATCTTGCTGCCGGGTTTCACAGAGTTAAAAATTTTGTTGGATGCTGTGTTTGTAATCATGTGTGTAAATTGTTTAGCCTGAACTAGGAGCAAAAAAATCCCAACAAATGAGTTACACTACCATATGTTATGAAATATAATTTTTAGGTATGTGAGGAAATCTTGAGTAAAAGCTGTATTACCTCTGGAAGGATGTCCTAAGAGACAGCACGAGAGACCATGAGTATACTTTGTATTCAGGTGCCTATATTCTGATTCAGCCTCCTTTTACAATCTTAAATAATTGGATATAGTTTGTCTCCATATCTTGAATGCTCATTTACCTTTGGAAAACACTTTGTGATCAATGGGTGGAATTAAGCACGAAGTATCGTTTTATTTAGTTGATGATTGAGTTGAGGGGCTCGTACAGGTTTATAGCAGAACATAAACCAAGGCATAGAGAAAGAAACAATCACTCAGTTGAATTACAAATAAAAAGAGGCATGCCTTTGCTGCTGATTTACTCTAGCTGTCTGAAATGCAAGTCACTTTCATTCCCTCTGGTAACAGAGGAAGGACACTTGCTTTCTTCACATCTGTAAACCATACCTGTTCCAGAGTCTCCTGTAGACTTGCTCACCCCAAACATCCTGAAGTACTTTCTATACTGAGACTCTCTAATCACTTTCCTGAGAGGAAATTCCCACAGGACAGAAGGTGGCAGCTACTTATTAGGAGCAGGACTGTTCTGGAGTGTCTGAGGCAGGTGGGATCTGATCTCAGCATGACCCAAGGGTGAAACTTGGCCCATTTTGAGAAATCAACGGGAAGTTCTTCAGTCTTCTCTAGAGAAACCACAGTGGGTTTCTTTCTGGGTGATATTCACCAGACCAGATAGAAGGATGAGAGTCTTCAGGGTGTTGGTGGTGATGGCACATTGTCTAACTTCAGAATGGAGCACCAAATCAGTTGTATAGCAAGCCAAATTCCCACTGATTTGAGTTGCTACAGGACAGGTCCCAAAGGCTTTTTATACAACATGTTTCTAAAATGAGCAGCAATCCTGTTCTCCTTATGCCACTGAACCATCAGCCTTTAATTTGCTATAGGTTATCTTTTCTCTTCAGATCTGCACATTCATGCAGCACACTGGTTTTCTCATTTCACTTTGTTTCCCTAAATGCAGTCAGTCATAAGCTCACAGATTCAGACATACTATTTTAAGAAAACCCCTACCTAGCTGCTTCTGTATTCAACTAGACACAAGGGTCAGTATTTTTGTGTGATGCCTTTTCTTTCTCATCTCTTGCTCTGCTTCTTTGAGCCTGGACCAATTTTTCATTAAGGACATCTCAGCAGTAGAAAGAACACATGTGGCAGCAGAAGCAGAGTGCCTTTTTCCATTTCCTACCGCCATATGATGTTTTTATTTTAAAATCTAAGCACAACATGTGACATGCTGTTCTTCAACTCAATGAATTGGTAACTTGTTTCTTTGTATGTTGTCAGTAGCAATCGTGAACTGGGGAAAGGCAATCTCTCCCAGTACTGTTCCTTCCCAGGCAAGGGCAATAGGAGCTTTGCCTTCTGGATGAAAGATTATTCATACCCTGCTACTTAGTCTCATATGGTGATTTACTTTGGAGAATACAAAAATAGTTAAGATTTGCGTCTCCAGGATCCTGTCTGAACACTGCAGTTTATTTCATGCCTCTTAGTCAGAACTGCATTAATCAAAATGTGCCATTTAATTTCTATCCATCACTTTACTGGTTAATCTGGGTTGCTACCTGAAATGTCCACGTGAAGGTTAAGTGAAAGATAAAGTGACAGGCTTAATTTGTCTTTGTGGACTTTTCATTTTTCCCTGTGTGATGATGGTGAATGGTACATTCTTAATTGGGGACATTTCTTTCAAGTAATCAAGTGCTTTATTTGCAATCAGAGGGATTAGAGTTTGAAGAGGTTCTGCAGGTATGGCCAGTGATCAGAGGCAATTGCATTCACAAGCAATGCTGCCCATCTGCTGAGGGTGGTAATTTTCAGCTAATGAGTGGTTATGCCTCAAGATGTACTAACTTACTCTCTTGTGATCATCTCTCCACAATCTTATTCTTGTTGGAGGTACAGTATTGAAGGTTTAATTAAGTCACAAGTCTCTTAAATGTGTGATACAGTCTTTCTGCTTCACAGCCCACAGTGCTATAGACAAAGAACAAGGCACCCTTAATGCAAGTACAGCATCAGCTTATGGCAAATGGCCACGTTCAAATTCTAGTGTGAGAAGAAGACATGTCAAGAGGTGATCTACAGTGGGATGAAGCACAGAATTAATAGTATTGTGGAAATGCCAAGCTGGACTGGGCCAGGAGGCAGCCCACAGGCACAGCCTGAAAATCTTAACAGGAAGAATAGTGATTTCAAAGCACTCACATACCTTGCTTAGGCCTCCTGGAGAATCCCCTCCCAGAAGCAGTTGCTGCCATGGGAACAAAAAGAAAGAGCCCTTTAATATTCTGTGCATTAAATAGAATTGCTATCAATATGCTTTTAGAATGGTAGTATTTCCAAATTTAATTATTAAAGATGCAAATGTAGGGTTTGGTTTTGTTCTTCCCAATGAAAATTAGACCCTCCAGAGGTTATGGATAAATGACTAGATATCCTAGAATGTAATTTGAGCAAGTTTCAGATCACTGACCAGAAGAAAATTCACCTACTGAACACAAAGGCATGTTTGCAGCCATGAACACTATCTGACAGGGTAACTAGATTATGTCAGACTTTGCTTACAGGCAACTAAAAGTAAATAAACCTGAAAAATTACTTCACAGTGTATGACTGTAGGTGGTGAAAAATACCACTCATGAAGAATTATGATTCAAGCCAGAATTACCTTTATGTCCCTAATCCTCTCTCAAGGCTTCTTTTTTGTCTTTAAAATAAAAAAAAAAAACCTACTACAACCTTAATATTTCTTACATGTCAGCTCAGACCCCCTTGGGTTAATACATTCCGCAGTCTTGTTGTTTACTTCTCATTAAGCTAAATGTTTTATGCAAATCATCTGACATAAAGCCAGACGACCAATCTAGAAAGGCTGTAATTCCATCTGATGAGTTCATTCAACTGAAATCTGTACTTAATTTCCATAATTATACTACCCTATTCTCATAATGTGAACTGATTGCTGCAAAAACACAAAATAACTAAAATGCATTCAGATTTAAAATATGAAAATGATATGTCCCTTTGGGCACAAGAGTTATGTTTTACAAACAGTTTCTCTATTTTCTCCTTTTTCTCCCACAAAATATCTCTTTATTTAAGGCTGTGCCAGCCTAATTTAAAGACTATTAAAATGATAAGAGCTATTTCTAATGCAGTTTTGTCATGATAGTGAAAAAAAATGGAATAGAAGAAAGGAGGAAGGGAGAAGAAAAGAAAATTGAGAAAAAAAAAATCACACCAGGACATTATCAATTATATTAACGTATTATGCTCAGAGGCCTGAAGATTGCCATCTTCCTTGTCATGCAGCTTAAACTTAGAACAAACTGGCTGTGTTGTTCCTGACAAGTTTAAGTATCTTCTTAATTAGAGAATCAGCCAAATTAAGTCACTACTGCACCAGTCAGGCTGTAAATAAGCTAGTGTAGCTGCTTTTCACGTGGTTTGAGGGAGCTGACATGGGTCTGATCTTTCTTTTGGGAAGCTCATGCCCTTCAAAACTCATGGCCAAATGTCTTGTTTGGTTGTCTAGAATGAGAAGAGAAAGCTGTGCTGCTAGCTTTGAATTGGATTTGTTGTGGTGTTTGAAGGAATCTGGTGTAACAAACAGTGATATCTACTCAGCATATTCCATCCAACAGGTTCCTTAAGCATTCTGAAGTTTGAGCTCAGCATAACTCCCCTCAAAAGGAAGTCCCAGAGGAACCAGAAGGACCAGCACTTTAACTTTTTCTGNGCATAACTCCCCTCAAAAGGAAGTTTTTCCATCTGGTTCTACAACCACAGGGGAACAACAGCTACAAACAGTTGTATATAAATACAATTTCTGAGCAATACTCAGGAAGCCTGGTACAAAGGACATTTGAAGAGGTGGAATGGCATCAATCAGATGGTGTTACCACCCTGCATTGGGGCACAGCCTTCACCACGACAGCATGAAGAATGAAACTTGTTGCTGCTACCCATAGTATAAGTGTTCAGATCTCTCTATCTCACACAGGCTGTGTAGACAGGTACTCTGATATTCAGAAACATACACTTCTGCTCAGTACAAAGCATCCTCTTATCTTTCTGTCTCCTGCATAGAGCAAAAACTGTCCTTGGATTCCCCACAAAGGTAACGTGTGCTTTTGGCAGAAGTCACCGACTCCCTCTCTCAGGCTCTGCCACTTACCCCTGTACTGTAGGTCTTCCTTTTGCAGTGCCTACTGAGATTTCTGGAGTATATAATGATTTGTGGCTGCCCATTTGTCTGTTGTCTAGGATTTGTGTTACAGGGTGGGTTTTGGTGATTTGGTTGTGGATTTTTTTTTATATTGATGTAGATATCCTCAAATGGTAATCTCTTATTAGGAAGCAATGCTATGATAATTCAGCTCTGTTACTAATCATTGTAATACTGTGCTTTTAAACCCAGCCTCCTCTTCTGTCAGGGGGGAGGTGGAAATTGGGGCAGTTTTATTTCTATTATATTTTTAATCACTCTTGTCTCAGATATTTCTTCTTCATCTAAGTTTCTTTAGTGTGTGGCAGCTGGTGTTAGGATTTGCTTGAACTCTGTGTGCTCTTAATTTGCAAGGAGCTGAAAAATGCAGTTCAATTTTTTGAAATCTTCCAGAGGTTTGAGTGTGCAGTAGACATTTTTATATGATGGATGGTGAAACCAGTTAAATATGGCACACCGCTGTGAGCCTGTGCAATAATATTGCTGCAGGAATTCTATAGAATGCAGATTATTCTGCTGTTACCAGGCTGACCTTTCTGGGGAAAAAAAAGAGAGCAGAATCACATTATAGCTTTCTAATAAAAATAAGAAGTAATCCTGTTAAATTCAAGCTCATCCAGCTAAATCACTTTAGCTTTCTCATATCCCTAGTTTAAATATCCTCAGCTGCCTTTCTTGAAATGAGAAACACTCGCAGATAAACAGCATCAGCCATCGCTGTGTGGGAGATGGATGGCAGCCCATTTGTCATCCTTGCCCAGTAATGGTGAAATATGCAGACTTACATCCTTCTCTGGTCAGAGGGAAGTTCACAGGGCACATGAATTTGGGAGGTGATTAAAGAACTGGGGCAAACACAGTATTCTGTGAAGTTGCCCGAGCCTCCCTTTAATGATTTGTTCTAAGGAGACATGTATAGTTCAACACAGCTCCTTGCTGGGACACTTGCTAGTTATGCTTCAGAAGAAAGAGTGTCACTTACTTAATTGTCAGCTTCACTTCCTGAAGCAACTGGTTATTCTGGAAGAATGAATTCTCACTTATTCAATTAGTTTAATGGACTGGAAGTGTCTAAACCCAAATACTTACTCCAAATGAAAAGCTTTCTGTATTGAATACAAAGGTTGTTCATGGCCTTACGGATTATTAAGTTTATACTTTTTAATCAGAACTCAGAAGAAAATATTGTTCCATAAGCCAAGTCCTATGAATTTTACAGTTGAGAGAAGTCTCTTTAAGAAACTAAATTGCATTTTACTTGTATGCAGGAAAGGCTAATGAAGCCAATTTGAAAGGGATGTCGTTTGTTCTGAAAAGTGTCGGCCATTGTAGATTCCTTCATCTATTGGAAAGAATGACCTAATTTTACACAAGATGAGCCTAGTTCTGGATCTAGCCATTTGAATTTGCATGCATTGAATGAATCTACTTTTACAGGCCTTATTTGCATGAAGCAATTTGGATGCAGTTTGGTCATAAAAAGACTCTTGTCTGTGTTTCACTGGAGTTTTCTAAGTGGTAAAGCATAGTAATTAATTAATGAATAAAATAAGAATATTTTTCCAATGTTTATGGCTGCCTGGAATTTACCTTGAGCTGATCTCAGTATGTTACAGCAACAGTATTCACCAAATATAGATTTTACTTGTTTCTCTCCTCCCTTATATTAAATCAAAGGGATTTGGTTTATATGACATAAAATTTCCATGGGTTGCAGCGCTGATTTGCATACCAATTAAGCACACTTAACAATTAATAGTATTTTTATTGCAGTTATAAGTACCACCACTTTAATTTACTGCACAAATGTCACCACTTTTATTTTTATCTTGAATTCTCTTTTAATGAGATACCTGTGTGAGTCACAGAACTTGGTTTGCGTGTCTGAGGAATGGAGGGAACTGACCTGCTGTGAGCACTCAATGCCATTGCTATTCTCCTTCCAGTGCCTTGTGGCTTGTTTACAGCCAGCTTCTCTCTCTGTACACTGTTTTGCAGGCTCTAACATAGGCACAGCCCAATTGCTTTGCTAGTACACTTTCTCAGTATGTTGATACAGAAATCTTGCAGATAAGCAGCATAGCTGCAGATGGCTTTTGCTGGAAATACCTTTTTCTTGTTCTTCCAATTTACAAAGCACCCAGTTAAAGTAATATCCAGCAATTAATAACAGCAAATGTGGATCTTAAGGCTTAGCTGCAGCTCTAAAGGCCAGACCTTGGGAGCAGAGGGAATTGGTCATCAAGAAAATGACTCAGAAAAGGATTTTCAGAGTGACTGTTCGCTGCCTTCAAGACATCAGTTCCCTAAGCAGAGCCTTCCCACTGCAGATGCTATTCTCCACCCAGTGTTAATGTACAATGATAAAAGGCCCAAACTCAGGTGGCTTATGGAGGCATGCAAGCAAGTTACTTCATTTCCTCAGCCCCTTTTCAGCAAAGCGTTAAGCATGTGCTTCTGCCTCATTGGAGTCCAATGGTGCTTTAAAGCCATCCCTTAAAAAGGAGCTGCTTGCATCAGGTGGAACAAAAATAGGATGAAATAAGCAGCTGAAGAGACTTGGAGGTTATCAGGGGAGCACTATGTATAGAGAAAACGTTTAGTATGAAAATAAGTATTTATGAACATGTGCAAATATTATTGCCTTGTACAAGAAGTTTACCATTTCTCCAGGCTAAAGGGAAATTCAGTAGTAGAATCTTCCCTTTGCTGGATCTGTGTGTGAGACGTGGATAAGAGTTGCTGAAGGAAGGGGAAGGTAGAGCTGCCTCTGGGGGAAAGAAAAGGAAAGATATTGAGGGGTGTGGGTGCAAATCTGCTTTGTAGACTCCATCAATTTTGCAGACCCCCAAATTAATTGAAGTGATTCAGGAAAGCTTTGGAAGGCTTTACTCACTCTTTGTCTCAAAGTTTTCATTGAAAATATACTCCCTGAATACTGAATGAGTAATTGGAGTTCATGTACTGCGTACTAATTGAAAGGCTTATCAAAATCTATTACTTCTGCTCCTCCTAACCAAAAATATTTTCTGGACTGAGATTCAACTCAAATTATCTACTGTGTCCATAGATTCAGCCCTTTTTATCTCCAGAGAAACAATTGTGCAGAGCAAATATTGACACATCCTGTACATGTTGTCATCTCTGTTGCTTTAGTTTTTTGCATCCTATTTAAAAACAAATTTAATTTTTGATTTTCTCAAAACCTTATATAATAATCCACACATTTACTTTACAAAGAAGCTAATTGGCATACCTCTAATTAAATTCATATACAAAATGATTATATTAGGTTAATGTTTCAAGCAATAGGCTATTTGGAGTTCTCAGAATTGCTTGTGGCTCTGAGTAGCATCCTCATTTGCATGAAGTAAACAGTATTTTAAAATCCTATGTTCATGTGCTTTTGCCTAATGGATTTAATAAGAAATTTTACACTGCAAGTTTACAAGTTACAAGTTTGACCTGAAGGCTTGTTATTAAGTTAAGCTACCCGAGATCTTCAGGATGATTAGGATACATCAAGATCATCACTGGAGTCTCAATCTGTCTTTAACTGATTAAATGAACCCCTTGCACATGATTTTGTAAGTTTATGTAGGTGAAGTCAAACATCTACCCACAAGTCACAATCATGGACACTGCTACTAGCTCAAGAATAAAATTAGAATTAGTAATTATATTATTTTTATTCTGCTAGCAGAGCACAAAGGGTGGTACCCTGAGCAGTGTGTTTGCTCAGTAGACAATAACACCAAGTGGATATGGTAGATTAAGTCTTTAAAAAGCACTGTTGACACATCCTTGTGGTGCCATGCCTCTGTTAATACCTAGTCCTGCCTGTTCACCCTGCTTGAGTGAAATACCTTGCTAGCAGTTTCCTAGACTCAGTCTCCACTGCCTAGAGCTGCACGTTATTATGCTTTGTTCTGAGTAAATAAGTAAATCCATTATCTACTTATTCTCAGTGTTGACAGTATGGCCAGATATAATGAGAGATGAATTTTGTTGTTAATCCTTAATATGCAATTAATTTCTCTTCCAAGTGTATGAGCAGATTCTTCTTGAGTCCTTGTTAACTTCTGACATCTGTGGCATCCTTTTGCAGAGAGCTTTCTAGATCTACTACCTGTAGTAGTAGGAATGAGTTGCTTTCAGTGGATTTAAACATGCATCCACCCCCCCACCCCTTACTTCACCTAATGCTCCCACTCTTGAATGAATGAGATAGCAACAGTTATTGAACAGTTATTCTCACTCCATCCTTTCACAATTTTGTACATTTCCATCCCACTCCACCAAATTATTCTTTTCCTAGGTTGAATAGTCCCAAATTACTCCATTATTGCTTTTATGGAGAGTTATTGCACAGCCTAGTTTGCATTTTCTGATTTTTTTTCCATTTCTGTTATATTCTTTCTGAGGTGCAAGAACCAGCCCTCTGCACAATGTTTTAGGTATTTCTGAAATGCCTCTTTATATGGTGTATATGATAGTGTCCTCCCTTTTCTCTAAGCCTGAGGTGTTTGGGTCTCCTAGATGCCCCCTTCAAGGGCTTTTAGACTTGCTTTGGAGGAGTCACCCCTTATTAAGTAATCTCTTTTGTGTCTTCCTCCTTTTTTTTCTTTGACCTTTTTAGGCATCTCAATAATATTCTAGAAATATAGTTATGTCTCTTTAAACAATTTGCCCATATGCAAATTGTTTAAAGACAATTATTGCACTTTAAGAAATAACTGTATCAACAGGACCCATAAAATAATCACTTTTCCACCATTCAGAGAGCCAGCAGTTCACCTCCTGAACTGTTAAGGAACACAGTTACTTGGAACCAGCTGCATCTCTATCCCTGCATCAGGGACTTTTCCTATTGTTATTGTTCACCAAAGGGCAGGAAAATAAAGAAAATATGAAAATTTAAACTTGTTATCAGCCTCAATCTTGGCTCTCCTCTCACTAGTCAGTCCTTGAAAAGGATGCAATCCAGTGCCATCTAAACTGTAGCTCATCTGAATTTACAAACCCATCAAAGGCAGATGCACCATGGCAACATCTACCTTCATTTTATTTAGTGATGTCTGGATATTTGGGTTCCAGCAGGGCTGACAGTTGTGGCCCAAAAGGTAAAACAAAGCTGTATTACCACTTCTCAGGAGTACCCTCCAGTTACCTTTGTTATGGTTCTCAGTGGTGTTTTGTTCTTTTTTTTTTCTTTGTGGAAGAATGTTCACCTGTGAGACCACAATGAGCTGGTTATTAGAAGCCAGACATATTCTACTTTGATTCTTTGGAGACACGACAAGCTCCCTGCATAATCAGAATGACTTGAGCAATCAACCTCAGCAGGAGCTTATTTCTAGCCCTAGTCCATTTATAATCCATACAATATTTCACTGTGATTTCACTAAAGACATATATTCACTCTTTTTTCATATATTTAATATGGGCTTGGCATTATGGCTAGTTAGATGAGAGTCTTGATGTGAGATCATGCATATGTTATCCACATAGAAATAAATTATATATGTTCTAGTAATTCTCCTTTTACTTCATCACCTATCATGTATGATCCAAGATACTAAAAATACCTCTTAAGTGGCATGCAGTGCTGTTTAGGATATTCTCAGTTTTCCAAAGCATTCCTTATTTCTGTTTATTGGAGTAGAATTGAAAGATTGAAATTGAAAAAAGATATTTTCATTTTTTTTCTACTTGGGAAGAGAAATCAAACAGAATGAATGGATTGCCACATCAGTGGATATGTAGATTTAGTGTTAACTTATGGGAGAGAGACAGTGATTGGAATGAGCAACGGTTTTGGTGGGTAGCTTAAATTTATGATGGATTATAAAACACAATATTTTAATCTTTAATGCATGGAAAAGTACTGTGGCATTCTTCATGTTTGATTCAGGGAAGGAATTAAATATTCACTTGAATTTCAGCACACAAGTGGCCCATGTTGTTCTACTATAAGTCCTCATAGTTTGTAATTAAGTCAGACACCAGCATTAGTTGTATGTAAACCTTTGCAATAACCACAGTATCGTTGACTTTTTAATAGCAACCACTGAAGTAAGAATGATCAGGACCTAAAGATGCTAAAGTGAATCTCAGGTGAATAATTTGTTTAATGACTGGGTAATTAAGTTTCTGAACAGAGCCTTCTGGAGGTGTTAGAAGCATTAGGAGCACTAGTTGCAAAAAGATGGAGAGCAGAAGGAGCTTGGAGTTGTTATGACCAGCCTATAGTAGTTTGTCCTGTCAGCACAAGTAAGAATTCTGTTTTTCATAATGCTTAGGTAAAAATAAACCACCTATGTGGAAGATTCCTGGAAGATTCCATAGATTCCAGGTCAGATTTCCTCATAGAGCAGTACACTCATATCAGTAGTTACAGCCATCTATGAAATATATCAACTGTTTGACATTAAGCACAAAATGAGCATTTCTTCCCAGTAACTGCATTTCAGGATGTTAATTAGAATTCGTTAGCAAAGTGCTGTTACACTGCAAAATACATATGCTCTCCAACGCTTTTGATACCTGACTGTTCCACGTACTGGACTGAAGGCTGGTAGAATACTTTTCATTTTCCACTCCCACCATCCCTCTTGAATACTTTAGTTCTGAAAAGAACTTTCATCAAAATTAAGTTCAGTCCTTTTTCAGACTTCATTTCTTGTGAATCTTCCACCAAGCAATTGTAATCCAAATAGCCAACCTAGGAGTAATTTTAACAGGAGGCACATTTGTAACTGTCATTGTACATTCCAGAAACCTTGATCTAAATGTTAAATTTTGGGAAACACAAACATACAACAAATTCTATGCATTCAGCTGAAACAATTTATATTTGTAGTTCTGACCATTTGTAAATGTGCACCTAGTCAATGACTATTCAAGCAAATTTATTGGCACTGAATGTCAGAAACTTATGAGGTGATCATGTACAATTCAATAGAAAGAAGTGAAAAAACTTACAACTATAGCTTGAATTTCCTATACCAAGACCTTCTCTCTTGCTCCCCTCTCTCTATCTTGCTTTATCTGCCTCAGTCTCTCACTCTTTCTGTCTCTTTCTATTAGTAGCAAAAGGATGAATCCTTTCTGAAGAGATTTTCTCAGTGCCAGGGTGACAAATATGTGTGATAATATGCTGAGACATTACTAATAAGGAACCAAGCTGACTCCTTAGATCTGATTCCTTAGTGTTGCAACCAATTTGGTCTGTATGTCTGGTGTAAAATAGCTCATTTTCACCCTCTCCCTTTTGAGATGAGTTAAATTATGATGGGACGGGAAATCCGACTCAGAAGGGGTTTCCTCCAGGGAGATACTTCAGTGAATGTTTGCTGCTCACTCTGAACACCAGCTGTTGCTTAAAGAGAGGACTCTGGTTTAGAAGAATTTGGTGTATTCACACCTCTCATTCAGGCCAGTTGTCCAGATAGGCTCTAGGGAGTAATCACAGATTCACTTGAGTTGGAAAAGACCTTTAAGATCATTGAGTCCAACCACAGGCTGACCCTGCCTAATCCACCTCTAGCCCATGTCCTTCAGCACCTCATCTCTTGGCCTTTCCAATCCCTCCAGGGATGGGGACTCCACCACTTCCTTGGGCAATCCATCCCAATGCCTAGCACTGTGCAGCCTCAGTGGTGGTGGTAGAGCTAAATGCAGCCAAAGATCATGGAATTTCAAACATAAAGTCACCCTTACTCATTAACTCATTAACTGCAGTGTGATCTTATCAGCCAGAGGTGAGAAACCCTTTTTTCATAGGTTGTTTTGACTAAGAGACATTTTGATCTAAATTTATTCCCCTCCTCATGCGCTCCTTCTTTGTTGGCAGCACCAGCGAAGTCGGTTTTGGGAATAAGCTCCTACAACAGTTATGTAAGTAGGAAAAATGCTGCAGATACAAAATGCATTTCCTTCCTGTAATGCCATTCAAGTCAAACTGTCTTCCAACATATTCCATTATACTGGATGCAGTACCATGCAGCCCTATACACTGCAGTCCTAATGCACCTACATCTTTTTCCCTGACCTCATTATCTGGCTGGCAGCACTCTAGAATTAAATTTTCAGCCTTATAGAAATAGACTGTACTTCTTACAGTGAGCATTCCTTTCCAGCAGAATTGTTGAACACCTTTTCTTTCTCTCTTTTGTGTGCAGCAGTAGCTATGATCAGTCTGTTCACATTTGTTCATCTGATGGCCCTAATTCAAAAAGGCCCATCTCTGCGTCAGAAGATGGTATTCCCCTTAAATACTCAAGTCTTTAAAAGAATAAATGTGTCAATAAGGAAGATAAAATAAACTGGTGTCAAGTGTATCATGGAATCTAGTGGCTTTATTCCAAGCTGCAGGCTAAGGTCAATCGCAGATGGATGAATTAGTCACACCAAGGTACTTTCAAGCCTGCATATTTTCTTAAATGTCTATAAAATGCGTGCATAAATCGATTTTCAAATACACCACTTTTTCCCCAAAGGGTAAAGATAGATGTCTTTCAGCCCTGATCTCATTTTTGGATGTTCTACTTCCCCTATGTGCTAGCACAAATAGAAGAGCAGATCAACTGTGAGTGGAGAGAAGCTATTGTGTTGTCTCCCTTTTGAAGGAAGAAAGCTGAAAAAAAAGAAATGAATGGGACCTGTGATAGTGTCCTCTTCGACTCAAGAGTCTAAGAGCAGGATTTGAATAGCCTTTGCAGAGAGAAGGATTCTTGTCTCCCCAAACTTTAGCCTTGCCACTCAGCCAAAAAGAGGGTGAGAGCAGTTAACATCCAACACAGTAGAAGGGGTTGAAGCTAGCTTATTATAGCAGGAAAGAAAATCTTTAATAGGAAAACAAGACTCTTCTGAGAGGAGAAGGTTACAGAAGACCTTGTATAGGGTCTAAAGGTGAAGATAAGTGCAGCATTTATGTTTATGTCAAAATAAGTGTATCCTTTGGTTGAAAAGTTTAGTCTTAGAACAGTACAGCACGATGGCACTAAACCATCACACTTGTGACATACTCCACTTGCAAGCACAGATACTTTAAAAGTGCCTGGAATTTAGCAGCCTTGGATACTGGCATGCCACGAGAAGTCACAAGGAAAAGTTGACTGGTTTTCCTACACATTTGCAGAAGGTGCAGTGATATATGGAGAGCACAGGTGCCAATCCCAGTATAGAGTGACTGCCTTTCTTCCCCTTCTTAACTGATCCATGGAAGCAGAAGCATTATCTAAAATACTCAGAAGCATCATCAAAATACTGCTACTAGAGCAGTGTCCACTACCTAAAGGAACCTATGTTTGCAACCTTTGGAAAAAAAGATGGTAGGTTGGATGGAAGAACCTTGCAGATCAGATCTGACCTATAACTGCCCCTGCCCTTTACTGATCTAAATTTTCGACCTCTAGTATGAAAAATCATGGATTTCTCCCATGTTGCTTTGGCTGAGGAGTGATTTGCTAAATCATCTTTTGTAAAGACACATCCAGACTGAGTCTGAAAAAAAAATTATATTAATTTTTGTGCCTCTATTCCATTCTCTTATCTCCTTGTCTTTTACTCCACCAGATTAAAGAACTGCAGGACATGGCATTTTTATCTTCTCCGTCCTCCAGACACCTTTTTTTCTTTCTTATGATAAGCTAAATGGAGTGAGCTTTTAAGCACCTTATTGTGAAGCATCTATTTGAATGCAAGAATTTCTCTATCAGGCTCTTGAGTGTTTGGTGAGGAGATAAAAATGACATTTCTGTTTCTACTCACATTGCCTCTGTTTATATAAAGATTTCAATAGTTCTTTTTGGTACAGCATCATCATGGAAACTCATCCATTCAGCTCTATGTCCACTCTGAGCAGCAAATCTTTTCAGAGCAATTTCTTTCCAGGCTATAAATCCTTTGTGTGATAGGCATGGCCAGCATTCCTTGTGTTTAGCCATGTCCAGTTGCATTTGGCTGTGTATAAGTGCTTTTGCTTGAATTCCCCCAATTTACCAAGCAGTTCTGTCCAGGTTTCTTACCAATTTTTCTCTCAAGCAATAGCTACAGCAGCCACCAATTTTCTCAATAGTGATTTTACATTTAATTCTGGATCACTGATGAAAAGATTCAATTCTAGTAGGCAGTGATGCACTAAAATTCCATTTTTCCAGGACAGCTTTCCTTGAAAATAGGCTTGTAAAATCTGTCATACGTCTGGTTATTAATCCACTTAATGTTTGTCTTAAGAAGGTACAATACTAAATTTAAACAGAATGTTGTGCATTATAATACTCTAGCATTACTTTTATAGGAATTTAAATGTTCTACCTGTATAAACTGCACTTGTAATTTTACCAGAATATGAAATCAGGTTAGTCTGGAAGAAGTTTCTTCCACAGAAATGTGGTGACTCATAGTTCCTTTGAATACTTTGTCAGGCAAGTTCCTTCTCAGATTTTTCATGATAAGCTAACAAGCCTTTGCTGAGCCATTTTACTCAGTCTTTCTGAATACTAGCTTGACATTTACACTTTTACCTATCTGAAAATTTTCAGTGGTTTACTTGAGTAGTCTAAGTATCTCCTATGTCTGTTCTCATCAAACACTTGAAAAACATCAATCCTTTCTGAGCTTTGATTTTCCAATAGTCTGTATTGAACATGCTCTGGAAAGTATTTAATAATCTTTATGACTAGAAAGCACTTCCATTTTCTTTTACTGCATAAAAATAGGTAGAAAGCCAGTCACTTGCTCTTGAACCTTCCTCACACCTGTAGGTTTTATTTTCCTTCTTTTTTTCTGACAAAATAAGATGCAAAAATAATTTGGTTTGCTGAAAGAACCCTCCTGTCTCAGGCTTTCCTCTTTCTTGTAAAATTCCACAGTACATGATTTTGAAAGACTTTTTGGGCTATGCTAATTTCAGTAATTTATATATGTTCTATTTGAGCTGAAGTCAACTGGTCACTGGGAATTTGAAAGAGAAGCCACAGGAACAAAACAGTATGGGAAGGAGAAAAAAAAAATCTTTTGAAAAGCACAGAGTTCTTTTCCTGGTTTTCCCTGGATACATTTAATAAGAGGAAAAAGACTCTTGCAGTGACACCTAATTGCTTTTGTTCCTGTGTATTCCCTGTGCAAAACATTCAAGGCTGCAGATCTTTTCCTGGATTTGAGGACAGCTGTGAATCACTTTTCACTGGCAAAACAACAGAAGATCACAGTTCCCCATATGGAAACAAAAAATATTAATAGATTTTATGTATTTCCTGGCATGGTATTTTTTCATATTTCTGGATATACACTCATTTCATACATGATGTTACCTCCATCATATGTAAGATGGAGGTAACTATGGATTCAAAAAATGCCCCATATGGGATGGTTGCCCTTCAGGGGACAAGATGTGACAGGAGATGCATTTACTAGTTGCAATAGTGATGTCATTTGAGCAAATTGCTATGCAAATACTTACAGTTCCCCTGATAACAGGCTGCATTTCTTCCTAAACTTGAATATGATCTTGTTATTAAAGTCGTCTTTACACTCCAGTCTACATGACAATTTTTTTCAAGCTTTAATATTGGCCTAGAATTGTAAGGAAAACAATGTTTACTTTCTAATTGCCCTACTTATTTTTAGTTTGATCTCATTTATTTAGCATTAAAATGAAATATTTCCAAAGCAACTGCTCCATAAACTGAAGTGACAGCACTTAACACTGCTCCAGCACATATGTCTGTCACTCAAACAGACAGCGTCTGTAAACACATGTAAGCAACTTCATTCTTCTATCAGAAACCTTGCTGTTCCCCAGTCAAAACAGAAACATGGGTAGAATATAATTGTTTTCATAACTTGTTCCATAGTTTCTGTGCTGTGATACTGGCCTAATTTCACTGGGGAAGAATAGAAGTTTTATGGAGCTGGGAAAACCAGTGTTCAAAAATTACTTATAATTTATATGTGCCAAATGGTACTTCTGGCACTTTAATTATTCCTTGTTTCATTATCCCTGAATTCATGATAACAGACTGATTCATAGCTTTCACTTTTTCTCACTCTAAGATAATGCAGGGAGAGGCAAAGCAGCTGCTGTTTGCAGCAATATCTGTCACAGGGGAGACTCCCGAGTAGTGCCTGGGGGGGTCCTTTGAAGAGGGTCTATATGATCTACTGGTCCCTGTGAGGAGTTGTGGAACGCTTTGAAAGTTAGTTTAATGATGCTCACTGTTTTGTGGGAATGAATCACCTGAAATTCAGCAGCAATAATACCTGTATTCATAATGATGTCACTTTGCAATACATCTCAGAAAATGGTCTGCAGGCAAAATGCAATGCACACAGGAGTGCTCTGCCAAAGCCAAGCAAACTAAACACACAGGTTATCACTTTTACCAGCCATTGCATATCTTTCTTGGAGTGAGTAAGCATCATCTGTGCAGACTTGGTTTTCCTCTCTAGTTTGTAAATATGTTCTTCACGTAGTAATGGTCTACAACGTACATATTGGGGGTGAGGGACACAGCCATTGCAACTCCAAGTTCATCAGCCTGATGTCCCACTTTCCTGACATGTCAGTGTGTTACAGGTCAAGCTGCAGAGTTTGGTTTTGGAAGCCAGAGTCTGTGGTGGACACATCCACCATGTGTACAGCAGGAATGGGAACAAGCAGTGGTCTCAGAGTGTGAGTCCCTCATGGTACCAAGGTACTTGCATCTAATCTTCCACATCAGTGTGACCGGATTTGAGTAGTTGAGAAACACATTTACCCAGGAACTCTGCAGTTGGTTCATTAGGCTGGAATGGTTGTGCTTTGGGAAAAGAAATACAAGTTCAGCGTGGCCAGCAGGTTGAGGGAGG